>JAAGWO010000295.1:0-47051 GCA_013266205.1 Fusarium decemcellulare
TCACGTCAATCCCACGATACATCTCCAGAAACACAACCAAACGGCTTAGTTGTTATTGAATGCTTCTTGAGGCTAAGCTATTATGACCATCAGGAAAGAGGGCAAGCCAAAGCCTGGTGAAAACAAACCTCAAGCGACGCCATCACGCTTTACGATGAGGCGCCCGAGGACGAGACCAACAGCGTACAAACGCCAGTTTATTGAATGAAATAACTTATAAACATGGCCGACAACAAAATATCCGATACACTTAAAGTTAAAGTATATACTACAGTGATTTATTGTTACTCTATCTATCGACGTGTTGTAGATATATTAGGGTACTGATGATAGCTGTGCTTCCAGAAAGAATCCCCCCAACGATATTAACTACTAGCGTAACTCTTTTTAGAGGTCAAGATAACTTTAATTGGCTTGTAAATTGATATGCACTTCTGAGACCGTGTTAGACGGCGGCCAATTTACCTAAGACATGTGGAAGCTTTCGTTGACGGCAAGCTTCCGTGGCACATTTTCTACAAAAGTCTATTGAACAAGCGCTTAATGACAGACAATATTGAATGAGCTGTATTTTGATGAAAATGAAGAATAAAATAATCTCACGCCCCTTATAAGCGAGTGACCCCATCCATAGCTGAAATGACTAGAGCACGTTTACAGAAACACCATTCTTTTGATGGGCCAATGCTACTAAGAGAACAAGAGGTTTCTTATATAAATTGGCTTATACATTTCAAGGACCAGGTGGTCATTCAGTTGATCAGGCTGTTCGGCGAGAAATCCGGATATTCACACCACTCTGACAACCTCTAGTCGGCTAAGCTGTTCAGACATAACCCCTTTGAATTATGTCACGACCTTTTTTTTCAACTTTTTACTCACAACATAAGGCCCTGACGGCTATTTCCAAAGAGGCAGGTTCAAACTTGCATTCGGCCCTTCTTGCAAGTTGGTCAAAAATAAGGCTCATAGCCTGGCTACGAAATATCCTTTTGCCAACTAGGCTCTTAAGAATTCCATTGGCAGCCCAGGCCTTGTTTTCAAGCGGTAAGAACTTAGTGCTGAACTGGAATCGGCACTGGTCTTACTCGAACATGTTGTTAGAAATTGCGATTGCTATTCGTCTCACTGCTCAACTCTTATGACGTTTGAGCTCTCAAAACACAACCACCCGTAATGCTATCGAGGCCAACAGGCGAGGACCCTTGTTGAAGGAAAAGTCAATATCAGCTAACAGAACACGTCAGGTCAACTCGGGGGCGACAGTTGGACAGGGTCAAGAGATTAATTAATATCATGTCACACGACCTATACATATTGTGTTGTCTGCAGTTGGTATGATGCGGCATAATACGGGCCCTGACTGCCGGTACTAAACTATTCCTAGACAGTTAGACGGCCAACGCTCGCTAGTGCATGCACTGAGACATTCAGTTGACCAAGCTTTGCAAAGACCCTAGCTTTGACGTTGCTCTCAACTAGTATTGAGGTAAATTACTATTATGTGACGGTGTCTATGCATATTACATGATCTGAAACTAATAGGATCCGAAAAGGTGCGTGGCATAAGCGCTGATCCTTAACCATTTGTAGACACTTAGACGACTAACACTGAATGAAGTATCTGCTTCGTTAATCGATCGATTTTGGCGATTTTGTTATGGATCGGCACGGAACAAGCGCTACTCAAGGAAAGACGATATGAATGAATTTGAGTGGACATGACCGCCATTTCGTCGCCGCGCTTCTAGCTTCCTGGTCAGCTGCAGCCTACCGTCCCAACAAGCTGATTATTAGCCGACGTCTTTAGCATAATGTCAACTTTATTCTTTCAAGACATTTGCAAGAAATATAGCAATACGTGCATTTACTCGTGTGTTCTCTTATTCTATCTGAAAATGCAGGAAAAAAGGAAAGAAATTCGCAACCAAAGAGCAGGGTCTGAAATAGTCCCAGTACCAACGACGCAACAGCGTAGCAAACAAATATTGTGCAACTTCACTCGATGAAGTCTCTGTATGCTAGAACCTAGCCGCCACAGCCATCGCAGCAACATTTGCAGCATTCAAGACAACAGACCCCAGAAAAGAAGCCACAACAGACTGTTCCCTTTCTACTCGTCAGCTTATCAACAAATAATACTAGGCACACAGCCGTACCTCTCCAGGCTTGTACCCGCCCCTCAAATGCATCGGTGCTTGCATGGTATCAGCATGCCGCTGGTTGGATCTATTAGAATGAAATCATTCAACTTTATATATGCGGAACTCTTACTGGTTGCTCAACGGGAGGGGGACATGCTTGGGGCGGATGAGTCGGTGCCGGTTCTTGTATAATTACGTTTGCGGTGCTGGATGACATGCTGGGAAAATAGAAACGCTCCTTAATGCGCATGAATGAACAAGTGGACTGTAGACTCCCGGTAGTGGCTGTTCGTGCTTTTTAAGCTCGACACTGCAGCTCAAGCAAAAACAATTATCTGCCAAACGGAGGGCCGTAGGCTAGTGGCGGTAGCGGGACATGCCGAGTTGCCTATTATTAGATGTACAATTAGTGAACACGTCCTGGCACTTTTGAAATGTGGGGGCCATATACGTGGACCTCACCCGAAGATCGGCAGCCGTCTTTATCAGACGACGTTCTCCTCTGTTTATTGTCTGCACACTTATTTGCTTGAGCAAAATATTCCCTTACCGCCGTCTCATGCATTCCTACCAACACCCTACAGCCAGTAGCGATATCATGTTACTGATCGCCTCAAAAGTGGCGGGCCGTCAGCTTACCGTGGATCCTTACGACTTCCGATTTTCGCGTAGTGGTATTAAGTTGTATGTCGATCCCCTTGCAAGGCTGAATCGGTGGCCATAATCATACACCCATACTTAGTAACAGACATCCGAGCATGGTCTACCACCTACGTCACAGTTTGAGCTGGTGCAACAGTAGGTCCTGGTCGGCAGAGAAGAAGCCTAGTGTCTTGTGACTTACCATACCAGGCTGTTATTTAATACTTCTCGGATCCTGCAAAGAGGCCGATGCTAGGCGGTAACTTCTTCTCAATTGTTTTACTAAACTTTCCATCACTTCTATCACACTCTCGCATCGCGACAAAAAGTGCTACAAAAATGATCTTCGTCGTTGCAGCTTTGCTTGCCACATCCCTATTGGGGACCGGCGTGGCTGCGCAGACAGAAGGTGTCGCCAACTGCAACGCGAAGAGACCAAACATCGTTTTCATCTTTACGGACGACCAGGACCTCCATTTAAACTCCCTAGACTATATGAAAACCGTAAAGAGTGAGCTTATAGACAAGGGGACCATGTTCTCAAACCATTTCGCCACGGTCTCTCTCTGTTGTCCAAGCCGTGCCTCGCTCTTCCGTGGCCAGCACGGTCATAACACCAACATTACGTCGGTTAGATCGCCGGGGTAAGGATCCGTACTTTTTTCCTCTGATCGACTTCCCATAAATGTTGACTATTTCTTAGCGGGAATTACCAAAAATGGCGACTCTCGGGAGAGAACAAGAATTATCTACCTTTCTGGCTAGGTCAAGTAGGGTATCGAACTGAGTGTAGGTTATCATACTATCTTATCTTGCTGTTTGCGATGCTGATCACAGAGACCAACATAGACATTGGAAAGTTCTTGAATGGGTACACCAGGGCACTCTACGAGCACAAACCTGAAGGATGGGACTTCATTGACGCTTTGGTTTGTAGACTAGCCCTTAGTCATGACGCCCGTTCTGGCCACTGACTCCATTAGGTTGACCCTTTCACATACGAATTCAATACGCCTGTGTTCTCCAAAAACGGAGAGCACCCCATTTTGTACCGCGGATACCATCAAACTGATGTCATTCGCGCGAAGGCGTGAGTCAACTTGTGCAATATGCTCTTTGATCAACTTACCAACGCCAGGGGAAAGGCTCTCGAGGCTTCATTACCTTACAGAGAGCCAAGATAAGCCGTTCTACTTGACGATTGCGCCCGCATCGCCACACAACGCCATTCATGATTATCCTACGCCATTAGAACGACATATGAAAGACTTCAGGGGTATGCAGGCGCCTCGACCCGCCAATTTTAATCCCTCGGATGAACTCACGGCCCAGAAACCCTCATGGTTGAAGCATCTAAAGCCCCTAGAGGATAAGAAACTTGATCAGATTGATACCTACTATCGGCGCCGCATTCAGGCTCTCCAGGGCGTTGATGAAATCGTAGATGATGTCCTTCATCTGCTCAAGGAAAAACAACAGCTTGATAATACATACAGTGAGAACTATCGCAAATTCAGGTCTGCTTCATCCACTAACATTACTTTCAGTTGTCTTCTCCTCGGACAATGGTTATCACCTCGGTCAACATCGCGTATTTGCAGGCAAGACGTTGCCTTATATTGAAGACACAAATGTGCCTTTAATTGTCCGCGGACCAAACGTACCACATGGAGCAAAGTCCCGCTTACCTGGAACACACCTTGACCTGGCCCCCACGTTCTTGGATATTGCCTGCATTGATCGATCCGAGTATCCAGTCTTTTTTGATGGTCGAAGCCTGCTCGATGACTGGCATCATCCAGCCAACTCGAGTGCTGGTTTAGAAAACCGTGACATCATCAATGTCGAATTCTGGGGTTCGGCTGGCCACTCCTCCACGAGCGCTGAAGGGAAGGAAAACAACAGCTACAAGACGTTGCGCTTGGTCGGAGAAAAAATAGCATACCTGTACTCGAAGTGGTGCACTGGTGAATCCGAGTTGTACAACACTCTGGTACGTACGATCAACAATCTTCGCTCCCGCCCCAGCGATGTGTTTTCTAATCGATGACAGGATGATCCTTTCGAGTTACACAACCTGGCTAAGAATCCGGACACGGAGACTCGTAGACTGATTCACCGTCTGAATGGTTTGCTTCTGGTAACCAAATCATGTCGCCAAGATCACTGTCGTAACCCGTGGTCTGTACTGCAAAGCTCGTGCGAAGACCACAATAACTGCCCTACCTCAGGCGAGATCTTCAGCAACTTCCAAGCGGCCATGGATGCCAAGTACGATACTTTCTTCAAGAGCCTGCCGCACGTGCAGTTCAAGGAATGTATGGAGTTTCAAGATGCGGACAACGAAGAGCCGTATCTACCTGCAAGCTCCCGCTCGCTTGGTCGCGCTCATCGCCTAGATACCGACAATTACCAGACACCGAACGTCAAAGGCGCTAAAGCACCGCCTGCTAATGACAAGGCGCAGGGTACCAAGGCGCAGCGTCACGATACCGTCAAGGACATGATGAAGAAGGCTCGCAAGCTGACTGATGCCGAGTTGGGCCATACTACGGGGGTTGTATCGAAAGAGGAAGAAATTGCAATGTATGATGAGATCGTCTGAGCCAACCAATCGTGGCGTTGATAGCGGGTGCAAGTAAGCCTACGGATGAGGCTTTTTACATCATGATGGCAGGTCGCATTCCGAGCAAAGTTAGACTTTCACGCTATCTAGTAAACCCGCTGCCCCTGTTCCCTCATTTCGCCTCAAAGAGGAAAACCTCGTACTTTTGACTGGTTACAATGAGGCAAATCAAATAATTAAGTCATTGGACACACCGCTGTCAAGGCGGCGGAACGTTGTTGGTATCAGTCAAACTTTCGTGTCTTCCCGCAACGGGCTGCCATATGACCCCAATCCTTACCGGCAACCAAAATGTAACAAAGTCAACATCATGTCACTCCCAATACATGATATGCTATCCAATACCAGTGAGATAGAAAACATGCGATAGGCCCGTTTAAGGGATGGGGCTAGACCGTTTCTGGACAGTTAGACGGCTAACGCTCTTTAGTGCATACACTAATAGGCCTTGACCCTCGGCAAACCGGGTTTCAAGGACATGTTACTATATTGCATCTCAGCCCTACCAAGGAAACCTCGATCAATTGGTCAATCTTGGCGCGTATGATTGCAAGGGATGGCTATGTAGTAAGCACTGCCTACCACATGTCAAACAACTTTTAGCTTTGGGTGGGTACGGTTGTTCCTTGATCGTCGCGGATAACACCTTGAACGGCTGTGACCAAAAGTTCCAGCCTTTTTATTTGAGAACAGGATGATTATTAAACAGGATTATTTGTTCATAAGCTTACCTCTTCTTAAATACGTCATTCTGGACGAACAGACCAGGGGCATGGCTCTGGAATTGGGTCGGTGCCTCTCTCACAGCACAGCCGATGGCGTTTCTTTCTCTTCCTCCCCTCCTCCTTTCCTTCCTCTACGGATCCCGAACCCATCATCATTCTTTAATGCTTCCTTAGTATCTTGTACGCAGAATTTTGCCAGTTTCTTTTTACTATGAAATTCAATTACTCTCTGATCACCCTCTCCCTGATACAGTGGACGCTAGCTCAAACGTGCTACTTTCCGAGCGGGAAGCAAGCGCCCGATAAGTACAAGCCATGCAGCTCTAGCAACACCACTTACTCGATCTGCTGTTCATCGGACCAAGATGATCAATGCTTGAAGAACGGCTTGTGTTCGTGGTCTGATCACTACGACTATCGAGCAGCGTGCACAGACGAGGATTGGTCCGGCTGTCAGGAAATCTGTCCAGAACGTTGGTTGAATGCCCTTGCATTTCCCCGAATTGCTTGCTAACGGCTTGATTAGAGAAAAATGGTACTTGGGTCCAAGTGAAAGAGTGCGCGTCGAACGAATACTGTTGCAACGTGGACTCGAAAAAAGACTGCTGTAAAAATGGAGCGGAACGGTTCTCGCTCAAGAGTCCCCAAGTCACCTCATCTACATCTCCCACAACTGGGTCATCCGCCTCCTCTACTCCTGTAGGAGCCATAGCCGGTGGCGTTGTCGGTGGCGTTGCTGCCGTTATCATGCTGTTAGGTCTAGGATGGTGGTTTCTTCGCCGGAAGAGACGAATGGCAGGAACCATTAACGCACACGATAAAGATGAAGGGAAAGGAACGCCTCCAAAGACTAGTCCTGGCATTGAATCTTCAATATTGGAGGCTGACGCAGGCCCAGAAACTGTGCTGGTGGAGTCAGATGCGCGGCAGATACAGCCAACGGTTCTTCATGAGCTGCCAGCGTGACGTCAGTGAGGCGCTACCATCTGTACGAGAAGCGGTAGATATAGTTCTATGGAACGGCTTATTACTCATTTACCGAAGCAAATCATACTGGAAACTCTGTCATAAAACGACGCTTCAATCGCGAGTAAACTAGAGTTTGACGGGCAAGCGGTATTCGAGGAAGGAAATTGGCATATACACTTCGTAGGATTAGACAAGGCTAACGCTAGCCTGTTTTTAGCAAGTGGTACCCTGGCCACAGGATTCAAAAATACGCCAGGCTACGCCACACCATTTTGCTTCGAGAATTGTGCCGTGTCAGTCTCATGTTGTCTTGAACCCCCTTGGTTGGACCAGAAAAATTACCGGGGGGTAAGATTGGGGGATCACCGCGGTGCATATCGGCCGCATTTCAATCTGAGCTCAGCTGCAACAGCCTATCGATTCCTTCAAGTGACCGATTGAGTGTTGTCAAAGAGGCCATGAGTAAGCCGCCACATGTGGGAGTGTAAATCACCGCCACTCTTCCATCCACCAATTGGTGGTTTCTTTCGGCTTTCCTGTATCGACCTCGAGTAGCCTTACACGAGCACCACCGCCAGTTTACTGACCTCCTAACCTGGGATGCACAGTGTTGTTTTAGGTCAGAGGAGCTCTCGTATGAAAATTACTCTAAGATAACTCGGCTCTCATCAACCCAGATGAACAGCATTCCTACTACACCGTGCTCATCTCGAGCGAGAACATTCAGGCGGCAAATATAGGTCTCTGGGGGGTTGGGGGAGCTGGGCTAGAAGGATCTGCTTCAGCACACCTAGTTCCTTCATTGCACACTCGTAGAAGCCGTCAATTTCTTGTTTAACAAATCTCAATATCTTAATACACTTGAGATACTGCTGCCAGGTGGCCGGGGATCTGAGAAACGCGGTGGGGCAGGTGTGGAAGTAGAATATTTAGCTGTAGTTTGATCTAATGGCGAAGTCGCAGTCCTTTTCTGTTTCGTGCACTTGCCACCAGCCAAGGTTGTAGCAATTTTTTTTTTTTTTGATTTATTTTGATAGTGACTAGGAGAGTAGAGTTGAAATTTTTATTTCTTAGCTATAATATAGGAGGAAGGAGAGTTAGTTTATAGAAACCCCATTCTTAGCCGCTTCCCTGCAGGCGCAGACACCGGCACAAAACTTCTCCTCCTCGTTGATGGTCTTGTACAGCTGCTGATTCCTTCTGGCAGGGAACACCTCCTCGTCTCTGGCAGACTCCTGTTCAAAGTGGTCCTTCAAGTGCTTCTGCACAAGCCGCTTAAAATGGAAGATTCCGGCCTCGCGGGAGCTGTGGAGCGGGCCGTTGACAAAGACCCCATTGTTCAAATTCTGCTGCACTCCATTCATGAGGTCGTAGTCCTCGAGTTCTATTCCCTCAAAGAACTCTGCCGCGCGATCAAACGTCTCGCGCGGTGAATCAGGGTTGCGGTATACTTCGTATTCTGTGGTGACTGTCGTGGCAGTCTTGGGAACCACACGCATGATGAAGTAGTATGGAGTTGACAGGTTGAGAGATGTGTTGGGGTAGTTGAATGTGAATGCCCCGTTCCCAAAGAACTGGACATCCTCTGGCTTGATATCGTCCCTGTTGGGCGGATAGGCTTCCATACGACCTTTATCGGGCACCACGGCATATCGGTCTAGGTTGGTAATCTTCCTGATGCCAGGGTGGCTAGCCGTGCAGTGGTAGCACTAATGATCGCATTAGTACTTTGACTTGAGCAGATTGATTGACGAAGCTCACCTCGTTGTAGTTTTCGCCAACGAGTTTCCAGTTGTAGCGGCCATTTGTTGTCCATGTTCTCTCATATACATAGCGGTCAAGATCGAAATCCTTGTAGCGTTCCTGCTCGTCGGTGCCAGCATTGAGCTCCTCCCAAGGAATTGGGTTGTCAGAGGCGTCAAAATTGATCCAAATGAAGCCAGTCTTGTCAACATGGGTGTGAATGCTAAACAAGCTGTAGTCTTCCTTGTTGAAACCTTCGACCTCCTCGAACTTGGGAGCCTTGGCAAGATTTCCCGAAAGACCATAAGACCAGCCTGTCATCTATGTCAGCGAGACTACAGCCACACAAGCAGGCGCACGCTACAAACCATGGTAGCCGCAGCTAAGGATCAGCTTTTTGCCCTCTTTGCCGTCCTTATCCTCAAGAATTGGGTAGGCCCGGTGCCTGCAAATGTTGTGGAAGGCATGGATTTTGCTCTCCTTGTCTTTGATCAAGAAAAAGTCGAAGCCAGCCATGTCAAATCGGAGAAAGTTTCCAGGCTGCGGCAAGCGGGAACGGTGTGTGGTCATAAGCCAATGCTTGGAGAAGATTGCTCTGCGTTCAAACTCATAGAACGCCGGTTGAGTGTACCACGAAGCAGGCATGTTGCCCTCGACAACCTCGCTTGGCTTTTTTGTACCATTCTTGACTGGAGTAGTGAAGTCCTGAGGGACAGGAGGAGCTTGTGCGACGGCCGACATGGCGAATTACTAAGACCTCGGTTCTGTTGGTGTTGAAATGTGATGCTGCGGTGGTGCAGGGATGCTTAGACAGATGAGTTGGGAGGGGAAGACACAAGAATCATAGCATTTAAGTACGTCGAATGACCGAACTGGATTAAATGCTGCTCGAATTATATGCAAGTCAATCTACGCGCCATAACTACCGAACCCCGATGGATTGCCTCAAGGGGCAGGCCAACGACAGGTGCGTAATGTCATGGCTTCGATTGGGACTGTTCATGGTGAGGCTTGTCATAGTGCAGGACTTGGCGCGGGGAAGACTAATCCAAAACCGCATAATCATGGCGAGCCGGTGTGACTTGCCGGATAGCGTAAGGTATGGCGAGAACATGCTGCACGCTGGTTGGTCATCTTAGTCTACGACTCAAGCCAGGATGTTGGTCAACCCGTAAGACCTTGGGCTTTGGCCAGGTCTTGGAGATAACAAACAAGATTAAGGCCATTGTTTCCCCTATCAAAATGCCCTACGGGGGATGTGGCTTATCCGGAACCCGGTCTTTTCGCTTGAGTTGCTCCAAAGCTAGTCCGTCTTCCTAGTGCCGATATTGCCGGAAGCCTCCTTTACGCCCGTGTACCCAGGATCCCTTGACTCGATCTATGATAGCGATGTACCTGGCAGAGTTGTGATAGTGGTAGACTAGATAGCAAATAACAACTCTGATTCGGAGGCTATTCCATGGTTTTGGTAATTTCATGCGAGAAAGGGAACAGCCCCATGAGCCTCTACAAGAAGCGCCCATTTCATCGCCGTTGACGATAGGACTAAAATGATCCTGTTTAGGGTTTTTCTCCCAAACCAGTGCTCATCGACTTTTTATGGTTTGCCAAGACGCATCATTGTCTGGTGCACTTTGTTTTCCACGATAGTTCTGCATACTCCATCATGGCCACCGAGTCGACCGCGAAATCCATCCGCACCAGCGGCGACGAACTATACAAGCATGACAGAGATAGAGCATCCTTGAAACACAAAAATGGACTGGCCAGCGAAGAAGGTGAAAATGTTCAGGTGGGGCAGTCTGAAGAGCTCACGGGCTACAGCTCGGAGCTGGTCAAGAGCAGATCTACGTTCCAAGTTGCATTTATGTCCTTTGTTCTCGCGTCGATTCCATACGGCCTAGCAACGAGTCTCTTCTATCCGCTAGCCAATGGCGGCCCGGCAACGATGATATGGGGTTGGCTTGGGGTCTCGCTGGTTATCTTCTGCGTGGCTGTATCTCTTGGCGAGATCACAAGCGTGTATCCCACAGCCGGAGGAGTATACTATCAAACATTCATGCTTTCCCCAGCGCGGTGGAGGAAACTTGCATCGTGGATCTGTGGATGGAGCTATGTGGCAGGAAACATTCTCATTACGTTGGCCGTCAACTTTGGAACGACACTATTTCTCGTTGGCTGTATCAATGTCTTTGAGTCCGCGCCCGGGGTTGGCGTCTTTGAAGCAGAGACGTACCAAGTCTTTCTAATATTCGTCGCAATTACTCTCTTTTGCAACTCTGTTTCTTCGTTGGGCAATAGATGGCTTCCGTTGCTTGATGTAAGTGATTTGAGTTATGATGGCGTAAGTCGCATTCACTAACAGTTGGCAGACATTTGCAATATTCTGGACATTTGCCGGCTTAATTGCCATTGTGGTTTGTACTTTGTCTTTGGCAAAACATGGGAGACATACGGCTAGCTATGCGTTTGGGCATTTTGAGCCACTGTCGGGCTGGACTCCGGGATGGGCGTTCTGCGTTGGGCTACTCCATGCAGCATATGCAACCTCATCGACTGGCATGATTATTTCGTAGGTACTCTCAAATATTGCTTGAATCATCAGCTTACACCCTACAGAATGTCTGAAGAAGTCCGATTCCCAAAGACCCAGGTCCCACGAGCTATGGTTGGAACCATCATCCTGAACACGATAGCGGGACTTTTACTGCTTGTGTCTCTAGCCTTTGTCCTGCCCGACTTGGAGGTGTTGATCAGCGTCGAACAGCCGACACCCGTCATAATTAAATCAGCAGTCGGTAGTGCAGGGGCTGCCTTCGGCCTTCTGATACCCTTGATTGTTCTCGCTATAATCTGTGGCATCGGTTGCACGACTGCTGCGTCGCGGTGTACCTGGGCTTTCGCGCGCGATGGTGCTATTCCCGCTTCTCACTTGTGGCGACAAGTCAACAGGACTCTGCAGATCCCGTTTAATGCCATGATGCTGAGCATGGTGGTTCAGATCGTGGTTGGGGCCATCTACTTTGGGTCTGCAACGGCTTTCAACTCGTTTTCATCTGCTGGCGTCATCTTTCTCACTGTCAGCTATGCTACACCCATTGCCGTCTCGTTCTTCCAAGGCCGCAAACAGGTTAAAGATGGAGCCTTTCATCTTGGTCGATTTGGGGCATTCTGTAATGTTGTGGCCATTTGTGAGTCTTTGCCAGCTCCCCTTCACCTCTGACTTTACCAACTGTTCACTCTTAGGCTGGTCGCTTCTCGCTATTCCTCTTTTCTGCATGCCGTCTTTTCTCCCCGTTACTGCTTCGACCGTCAATTATGCTAGTGTCGTGTTTGTTGGCTTTGTCCTGGTGGCTACGTTTTGGTACTGGGTTTGGGGTTATAGAAAGTACCAAGGCCCGCCCGTTGTTGATCATGGCTATGTCGATCATACATTTGAGTAGGTAGTGGGCATGACACCTCATTCAGAGTTCGCTTTTTATTATTGTGCATCGTATTGGTACTTGTGTCCAGTCTCTGAAGTCAATATATGTCTGCTGATTTGCTTTAATCACCACTATAAGCCTCTTATCATAAGTAACTTATGGTAAAGTATATCCTCCATCGACAGTAAGCTCGGAGCCCGTGACGAAGGAGCTTGCGTCACTTGCAAGATACAGGTAAGCCGCCTTCAACTCACGAACATGTCCTGAGCAGATTAATTAGTATCGCTATCTACGCATTTCGGGGGCTTGAACAGTCATACCTAGTCGTCCCATGACAGCCATGCGTCGCGCTTCGTTGACAGACGCTGCGTCCTCACTCATCTCAGTGTCAATCCAGCCAGGAGACACCATGTTGACACAAGCAAATTCACGCCACTCACGGGCCAGGCTTTTGCCCAAGTGGATCGCGGCGGCTTTGGTAGTGTTGTAGGTTGTGTGGTCTACTGGGACCGTGACAACACGACCACTAACACTAGTGGTGATGATGAAGTTACCGAAACCTTGCTTCCGGAATACCGGACCGACAGACTTAGCACAATAGACAACACCGTGAACGTTGACGTTCATCTGGCTGTGGTATTCGTCCAGGGACTCTTCCAAGAGGGGTTTTTGGATGCAAACTCCGGCATTTGCCACAAAGACATCGATTCTGCCAAACTCGTCGTATACACGGGAGACCATTTCCCCCACAGCGGTAGGATCAGAGACATCGCATCGTAGGTTGAGAACCTTGACATCGTAGCGACGCCCCAAGTCCACAGCCTTTTGGTCCATCGAAGGGTTGTCGGAAGAATAAACAAGCACAAGATGTGATCCTGCCTCAGCCAGCCCTTCCGCCACGGCTGCTCCAATGCCGCGGCTGGCCCCCGTCACGATGCACACTTTGCCTTTCATGTTGAACTGCTCCATGACATTGTTCGAGATGGCGGGCATTGCTTGACCCGGCCGGTGGGTCAAACAGTCTTCGGGGGTCATTGACATGGTGCAACAAGTTGTATGGAAATGGACTTGAAGACAGTTTGGGCAGAGAAGTCAGGAAATAGACAATCACGATAACTGTGTATCCATGTCCTAGGTGGATACAGTATCCGAGTCTACGGATGCAGAAGCCGATGTATGCCAATGAACCATGACTGAAGGGTCTCACGTCACGTCAACGGTTGCGGGAACTAGAGCCGAAGGGGAAATTCACTGCGTCTTATGCTGATTGGTCGTTGGCATGGACACTAACTCTACGTTCCCAGACCCTATCAGGATTTTATCTATCCATATCAATCGTTTGCCCAAATGTAAAGTCCTCGGTTGCCTTCTTCTGCTTTAAGGCACTTCCTTAGCAAATCTTCTCCATTGCGACATATCAAACTCGGCGTCGTATTGCCCAAACTCAACAACACAGCGAACCACCCTGCGAGGCGAGGTACTAATTGGGCGGCTTGAACTCAGTGCTTGGGCTTGTAGTCCAGTGCACTCATGGCCGTGCGATAGTCAGTACTAATTCCAAGCACCTCCAGTATCCAAGATACAACTGTTCCGTAAGACGCCTTACCACCCATGTGGGCCTTGTCCCGAAAGAACCTATTTGAGTAAGCTTAGAAGTTATGAACACTGCTAAGCAGCTACTTGCCTGGCCTCTTTGGGTGGCCCATGTTCGAGGCAAAGGAAGCTGTCATCCACTGGGAAGATGCTGTCATTGACACCCTGCGTCGTTCTGCCATTAGTTTCAAGGTAGCATATATGTGCCACCCGGGGTCATGGTACATACGTTAACAAGCAATAACCGTGTGCAATCAGGTTTATCAAGTGTCCCATCCTTGAGTAGTGAAAACTTGTCACTGGCCTCTGCAATGAGTCGTTCGACATTGCCCTCAAACCCCCATTTCCAAGCAAAAGCCTCGGAGGCGCTGTATGCGATCAGAACAGTAACTGTGGCAATTACGAATTAATTTGGCTTACCTGTGAGCAAATTCACGTTGATCAATGTTTTCTAGCCATTCTGGATCAAACGCGTGGTGGCAGGCGCCTCCGTGAGAAACCATGCCCAAGAGCCTTGAATGGTGTGTATAGGCGGCCCGGATAGCGTAGTACCCTCCTGTTGAGATGCCCCAGCCGACTACTCTCTTGCTATCGATGGCCTCGTTCTGATCGACCCAGTCCAGCAGGCTCGACCACAATCGGTCAGGACTCAATGGATCATCCACAAGAGCCGGTGAGTCTCCGGTGCCCGGAACCTCCACAATAACCATTCCAATACCACAACTTCGGAATACACCAGCGAAGCTAGCCAGCTCAGGTCGCCAGGAATCCAGGCCTCCCATGCCCAGGACAATGGGAGCCGGGTTATCCTTGGAGGCATCACCAGGTAATGTCACCCACACCGGGATATGTTTGCCTTCATTATCAAGCCCGTGCTTGTGCGGTATAAGCTCTTCCCTGATTGGTATTCCCCGCAACTGCAAACCCTTCAGACATGCATACTTGGACCTCTCCCATGCATTCTGCTGGACATCACAAAGCAGGGCGGGATACCGAGAGATGAACCACACATTGGTAGCACGAAGGTAGTATTCCGACGCTTTTTCCAGCTGCCCGGCCTGTTCCGCGGTCGAGGCTGTCTCGAACAGCTTGCAAGCATGGGGGTCAAAAATCGCCGCATAGGATTGCCAATCATACGGCTCCTTGACTTGGAGCTTTTTTTTTT
Source organism: Fusarium decemcellulare (assembly GCA_013266205.1). Classification (NCBI taxonomy): domain Eukaryota; kingdom Fungi; phylum Ascomycota; class Sordariomycetes; order Hypocreales; family Nectriaceae; genus Fusarium; species Fusarium decemcellulare. The sequence goes on from JAAGWO010000295.1 coordinate 15,033, forward strand.
TTGCATCCGCAATTAGATCGCCAACGACAATTGGAGGGTTTTGGGCAGCCTTGACTCACTCTTGCCATTTCTGCCACAATGGGCTCAAAGTCTACGTCGTCTGTGTATATGAATGGGTATGTCATATTTTTTGCCTGACCTTATCATCAATAGATCATCCACAAACACAAGCAGAAAACCTACCAACGGCCCCCAACGCGTTTCCCATAACCGAACAAAAGATTCGTGATGGGGGTGCTCATCGCCTAATTGCTCGTGGATATGGTATCTTCCTCCGGGGGCTGTCATCTTGTAATGCTAGAATTGCGATTAGAGTGTTGAGATGCAAATGTCTAATTGAAATGAGTAGAGTAACAATGTTTATCAGCTAGAGATACTTCCGTCCACGACAGGCCCGAGATTTGACCTAATTGGATACGAGGGCTAGTTGCTGTCCTAAAAGACCGGGATGACCGGAAAGAAATCTTGACGAAGACCCGAACGTTCGGCCCGAACGCCAAGCCGAACTCCCGACCTGCAGGCGGCAACTCGGTGGCCTCTCTCAACTTGGTTATCTAATTACTCTTGCGGTCCGAGAGGCTAGGCGGTATTAATAAGATCGTTAGATTCTACAGCGCGCTTATCCGCTCGGTAATCAGCCAGACACTGTCTTTCATTATGTTTTTCCAAGACTTCAAACCATTTACCATCGAGGTGCAATCCAGTCCTTCCGTTTCCATCTTTGGTAGAAGGACTTCATCCTCCAAGTCCCATACGTTACCCCCTCTACTGCTACTTCATGGTTTCCCCCAAAGCCATCACTGCTGGCATCGTGTTGCCCCAGCACTCACGAGCAAGTACAATGTCGTGGTGATGGATCTTCGGGGATATGGCGAATCATCAAAGCCAGAACCAGTTTCGCAGTACGCAAAGAGCTTAATGGCCCGTGACTGCGTCGTCGTTATGTCAGCACTCGGCTTCGAATCGTTCTTCGTTTGTGCTCACGACCGAGGGGCGAGGGTAGCTCACAAGCTCTGCGTCGATTACCCTCAACATATCAGAAAGGCCATTTTCCTCGACATTTGCCCAGCTCTTGACATGTACCCATATCCGACCTTTGACTTGGCAAAGACATATTTTCACTGGTTCTTTCTCATCCAGAAAGAGCCCTTTCCCGAAACGCTCATTGCCAGCAATGCTCGCAAATCAGCAGAGATGTTTCTGGCAGGGGGTGAAGGAAGCCAGCTGATAGTCTTTGACAAAGAGTGTCTCGAATATTACATAGATCGTCTAAGCAATGACACATGTATACATGGCATGTGTCAAGATTACCGCGCCAGTGCGTCGATTGATTTGGACGAGGCTCGTAAAGATGAAAAGAAGGGAAAGAAATTCCAATGCCAATTACTCATCCTATGGAGCAAGAATGGTCTATTGCAAAGGCCATTTGAGCCCTTGAAGCTGTGGGGGGCCATGGCAATGGACCCAGGGTGGGTTTCTGGAAGAGCTGTTGACTCTGGGCATTTCATCCCAGAAAGTGCTCCTTTGGAAGTCATCAATGCCATGGAAGAATTCTTGAGATAGGCAGTTTGCCATTTTTTCCAAGTTCAATCAGGGAGGTGTATGGGTGAGCCTACCTGTACTAGTGCCTCTTGACACCGCCTTCTAATAACTGAGCCATGATATGTTCGTCCGATAAATTAAGAACATTGAACAATCTCATCTGAGGTATACTTGACATCTTGGTCTCATATCGACTCTATATATTTCAAAGCACTATGCAATTTGCGGAGGATACAACGAAAAGAAATCCAGATCCCAGTCAGAAATATCCTGGAAATCAAATATCTCATCACAATTACCAAACATGGTCTCCGAGAGGAAAGTCTCGGTTTCCCTCAGTGACCTAGGGGTTGCTGTCTCGTTTCTAGGCGACGCAACGTCGTTCGGCTCTTGATCAGGAGCTGCTGTCACAGGATCTAGATACGCCGCTGGATGTGTGCGAACGGTACTCTGATGCGACCCTGTACACTCCGGGGTATCGACATAAATCGTTGTGATACCGTCTTCGCCCTGAATTGGGCTATTGACACCAGTGAGTGGCAACTCAATCTGTTCCATATCTTCAAACTCCAGACAGCCCTCGAGGTCGTCCTGTGAGATCGAAAGTCTTTCAGCTTTCCGACGTAGCTCTTGGGCCTGTAACTGCCAGTTAGTCGTCGGTGCGAGTAGTCCCCCATGCCACATCCCATGTCGCTCACCATTGGCCCCAAAGGCTTCCAGTAGATCTGGAGAATGTCAAGTACGCCAGACGTATCCTGTACAAAACGAGCTAGATGGAGAAAAGTGCGCCTAGATTCTTCCTGTGGACGTTTACTAGACTTCAATAACGTGATGAGCAAAGATGCGGCAACAAAACTGCCAAAGGCGGTCAACGGGGTGATCTTGCTCAGATCAGACGATGCAGCGATGTATTTGCGGATTAATTGGCAGTGCTGAAGGGCGTGCTGAGCAACAACTTTTGCATTGACTCGGGCATTATTCTCTATCCGTGTTTCGTGTTGACGATGTCCCGAGAAGAGGGAAACTAGGGGACAAAGCAAGACCATTTGACATAGATGATACAGCGAATGCAGGCCGAGGCGCTTTATGTCATCTTTGCTCGGGAGCCCGTCACGGTGGCCGAAAGTCGGAAAGGAATGGCGGTGCGGTTCATAGATCCGGTTTGCGGTGGTAGATAGTGCTTCAATCTGAGGAATATCCGGCATTGCCGGCTTATGTCTGGCCATGACCTGAACACGAGCCCTTTCGAGGCAGAAGGTACCCATATTAGCCAGATTCTCACCACGACATTATATATCTGCTCACCATATTCCCATCAGCTTCAGGAATTCTCCTACGATGGATGTCCTCACCCCTGCTGAGGATGAGCCGGCCACGCAGGGCTTGCTATGCCAAGTATGATCCATGTATTCTCTGTGACAGGGACTGACGTCAAACCGGTCGTCTTTGGTTGCTATCGGCAGGGGCACATCACATGCCTCATCCCAGGCGTTTCGTGCATAAGCGCTCGGAATGGCAGCGGCACAGAGTGACGCCCAACTTGTCCAAAAGCAGCATCGTTTGCGTTCCTTCTCACGAGTATCATCCGGACTCCCTAAATCATCTTCTCTAAATTGAAGGGGCCTGAAATTAGAGCAAGATGTATAGGCGAGTGCTGGTAGAATGTGGAGTTAGTCGATCGGCCCTGGAGGCGCCATAACGCGATTGAGCGGCGGCGGACAAACATATGTGAATCCTGGCGCGGTCCGTATCAGACCTAGAGAACCAATACAGACTCAAGCAGGCAAAAGTTTGAGCAGTCTGCAAAGTTGGCCGATCTGCCAGCGGCAAGGCTTCGCGGGCTGCAGCATCGGCCCAAGCCTCTCCATTCCTGGCGAATGGTGCCAATACCGCTAATTCAGCTGGCGTGGTATGGACAGGTGCACCGTGCGGTAGGGATTGAGATCGCGGCTGCTCAAGAAATCTACTACTCGGTGAATGGGAATGATCATGACGTAGTCAATTTGCGGAGTTGACTCGACTTACATAGAGGATAGTGCAAATAGCGCGTTGAGGAGGAACGGAGGAACAGTTCCGTCAAGATACGACTCGAATAGCTCAGACCGGCGAAACAGCAATGTTGCGTTGTACACACGTTCAAAGTAAATATCTAAAAGGCCTAGGCCAACTGCACGAGGGGGTAGGTCCGTTGAGCCGACAGTAACTGGAGACAACTTGAGCGCTATGAGAAGATATCCCTCGGGTCTGGCTGTGGGGACGGACACGAACCTGCAACAGACAAGGCCGGCCAGGGTCAGGCCCCGGTGACAACGTCAAGCTCTGTACCACTGCTGCGCCATGGACTATTTAATCGTCAATCTTCAGATAAGTCTCAAATACGGCTAGAGATCAAGGCAGCGTTATACCATCTTGATCACCGGAGTTAGGGGTATTGCCTAACCGCCGATGCGGGGCCTGCGTCTGGAAGGCTCGCCCGGCCCGAACGGCCTGACGTTGAGCACTCAGAGCTTTACGATCTACAAGCTGCGGATAATGGCAAGTGGTAGAAAGTCGGTCGCATCTCGAACATGTCGGTTGTTCCTTACTACAGCGCAACTATAGCATGCAGACATGTTCAGAAGGCCGATGCGAAATGAGCGTCATCTGGGGACGAGCACACCTTTTGTCTTCGACACCTTTCACAAGCGGTGCGTGAGAGCTTCGGAGGCCGCTGGCCTGTGGCAGGCGAATTCGGGGTAGGACGATCCATGTTTTGTTGGCCGGGTTGTGGGAGGACCGAATGAGACGAGAAGAGACGCGAGGTCGCTGAGGAAGCGACAATAGTTCGGCCCGCTTCGGCCCGATGCCTACGCGTCCCTTGGTGATCTAGATCACGTGGGTTACTCCAGACCACTGCCTGGAACTTAGCAGTCGTTGTTCATTGTCAGACCAAGTTAAGTAGATTTTGCTAGACATCGTATTTATACGGGCTCAGATAATTCTGTGTTCTGTTTTCCTTGTTTTCCAGTCTGAATGACACAACTCCAATCACAATGTTCAACTTTCCCTTCCCTATTCCCGATAACACACCTTTTCCGGTGTCAAATATACCTTTTGGAATATTTAGTACAGAGAAGCAGGTAAGATTTAGCACACAATTCTGCCAATTTCTCCGATATGCGTTTCTAACAAGTGTAGCCAACTCCTAGGCCAGGCGTTGCCTTGGGTGATTCAATCTTGGATCTCCAGGCGTTGATCCTGAACGGGTTCCAGGTGGAGGAATCAGTCGAAAAGGCCATCTTCTCGGTTCGTTGCAGCCATCTCCCCAGACCACTTCTGGCTTTACTTGGCCTAATCATCCTCGCCGCTAGTCTTCTCTAAATGCATTCGCTGCACTTGCCACGGAGCGCCGGGCCAAGTTTCGTAAAGAAATACAGTCCATGATTCAAGATACAGGCTCGGTGCTCTATCAGCAGAACAACAATGTGGTCTGGCAGTCAGACGCTAAGATGCATGTTCCGATGCACATTGGTGGTTTCGCCGATTTTATGTGCTCTCTTGAGCATGTGGAGACTGTAAGTCAGCTTGGAAAAATCGCGATTAAACCCATGGCATGAATTGCTGATAGATGATCCAAAGGTCGGAAGACTTGCAGGTTACGGCCAGGTTCCGCAACCCTTTTTCGACATGCCTTTGGGGTACAATGGCAGAGCCTCATCCATTATCACGAGCGGTCAAGACTTCACGCGGCCATACGGCATGATTCCTGGAGAAAACGGCGCCAGGTATTCTCCTTGTCAAAAACTGGACTACGAAATGGAACTGGGTATCTTCATTTCTAACCCCATAGATTATGGGGAAACGGTGTCTGCTTTGAATACTCCTGATCACATTTTCGGGTTCGTGCTGATGAATGACTGGAGTGCAAGAGACATTCAGTTCTATGAGATGATGCCACTGGGACCTTTCAACGGTAAATCAACTGCTACAAGCATCTCCCCATGGGTTATCACAATCGAGGCAATGCGGGAAGCAGGAGCTTTAATCTCACCCCCTATGGATGGGTCAGAAAAACCAGTCGGAGGCAAAGCCACGCCTGAACCTTTCCTGCGGTGTCCCATTGATCTATCGTTACGGGTCTCATCATACCTTTCAAGTAAGTACTTCAAGTCCCGGTTCAAACAGGTTCCCTGACTACTTCATACATTGAAGGCTAATCTAATTGGGCACTTCAACTAGGAGATGGCGGTCATTCCAAGGAAATGCTGGGCAAATCAGACGTCAAGCATCTTCACTGGTCGCCGTTTCAGATGATAGCGCATCATAGTAGCTCAGGATGCGGGTTACGGACCGGTGATCTGATTGGCACTGGAACTTTGTCATCCACGAAGGAGCAAATTTTCAAGTCTGGAGACGGCTTTGACGCGAACCGAAGATCAGGATGTCTTCAGGAACTGGTCCAAGGTGGAAAGCACCCGTTAAGGTTGGCAGATGGATCGGAGTTGACATGGCTGGAAGACGGAGACACCGTCATTATGGAAGGTTGGGCTGGCTCAGGTGACCAGATGATTGGTTTCGGGCAATTGTCTAACACTGTACGACCCTCAAAGAACTTGATCTAGCAGAGCCATCGGCGGTGAATCTTTACTACTTCTCAAGTCTATAACCCGGGCTTATTGCCTTGAGTCGACTTCGAGCTTCGCTGAGTCAGGTCTCACAGCCCTCGAGGTTGAGGTTCAGATCCAGCTATACACCCAACCTCCTAAGACAGCCTGGCGATAGACATTGGCACTCCTGTACCCTCAGCTACCACACTGATCTATAGAGCGGGGATTCAAAAAGACGTATAAAAAAAACATACAACACCGGGTATTCGCTGGTCGTCACCGACCCAACTACTAATCCAGCGCTTCGCAGCTTGACTCTGGGGGAGCGGACGAGACCCGTATTCTCTGCGAGCTGTGGTCGTATGTGGCAGAATAGGTGGTGTTTGGGCATAAATGGTGTAACGATGAGAATAGTGTGTAGCGTGGGCGTGAGCAATCATGCAGCTTATCATTCATATCACTAGGTAAGCAAGGTGCTCGACTAACTGCCGTCCCAACCGTCTCCTATAGTGGGACGGTGACTCCAATAGCATCTTTACTGCTGCTTGCCCAAAAGTACCATGCCTGTTTCCACGCTCTGCACACATTGGTTGATTCATCAGTCAATGCCGATAACAAACTCGCCAAATCCACCCATTTAGGAGAGCTTGGAGTGCTCGGCGACCGCCGTTGATGAAAGAATGCTACAAGCACAAAATCTTCCAAGTCTTGGGTATTCATGCCTTCCATACGAAGGAGCAGTGAGCAACCTTGTACGCAGATGCTGTAAATGAACACGAGTCTTTCAGACGCCGTCATTGCAAGGAAATAAAACGCAACGTTGTGTCTTTGCAGGTGATCATGTAGGGAACGACGACCAGACCCTGAAGTCTGGGCCATTGCGTTGTGTTGAGTTCGTTCGTGTACCAAAGTGTCCGCAGCGTAAAGCCCTATCTCTACCTTTTCCACCAGGAGGCAAAATTGGTCAAAAATAAAGAAGAACATACACTGTGCAGCCATGTGATGCCAACGCAGTCGGGTAAGAGAAGAGCGGGCAAGGGGGCCATCGAGGGGATGTCGATTCGTCCCTGGGTCAGGGCTAGTCGGGCATAATAGGCTGAAGTCGTGGGGAAGGATGTGGCGCTCGGCTTCAAATCGGAAGAAAGCCTCTTTGAAACGATGCCACTCCTTTTCGCGCATGTCCAAAGAGAGAAGTCGCCTGTTGGCTCGAGTAGGTTTTATAACAGACAGAAGCCCAGGGTCACGTTGTATATGATGCCATGCGTTCGAGGCATACCTCCAAGCAATCAAGTCGGCCTCGAGGCATAGCTCGTAGAGCCCACAGGTTGCCGGTAGATCGTTTACCAGATTATGGACACCCCCACCAGAACCTTTGTTGAGGATTGGGCGTCGAGGGTCAATCGGACCGAGGTAATTTCTTGTTGGGTATGTTAGTCGACAGGTAACGGCGTGTAATGCCAAAGAAGGGACATCAATGTAGCCGTCGTAGTCGTAACCGTCGTCGTCGTCGTGATAGTCGTTGCCGCAGGCCTCAAAGTGAGTAAAAATATCCCCTATAAAAGGCTTGAGAAATCTCCCACGCTCATGGTCGAAGAAGAGGAACGCTTTGGGCCAAGCCGAGATGAATGACTGGAGATCCAATGGCGAGTCCACCTGGCTCATGATCATGATGAGAAGCTCGCCCGGTACCTTTGCAAGAAGCGACATGATGGCGATCCCACCAGTAATAAGTAAGAGAGGAGATGGATAGGCGGGGGAATGGTGGAAGCGGTCTTGGTCTTAAAGTCCTGGGGAGTGAAGACCTTGGCGCAACGCCCAACTGTACCAAGTCGGCGGCGGACTGAGTTTCAGATTGCGTACTTATGAAAATATTCCAAGGTGGGTGAGGCCAGAATTGTCTTTTTTTCTTAGAGGGTTGGGATAAACTTAAATCGCCTGCATGTAAATCGCCTGTGTGTCCGCAGGGACCACCCACGCATGAAGCTGTCAACTCTGAGGTACTAAGCAACGTTATTCCTCTCCTGGCACAGAGCATCCAGAAACTTGCTTGCAAATATCCAGCAACTCTTCTTGCTTCGCCTCATTTTCGGCCCCCGAATGCACTGAATCCTCCCTGCTCGTCGTCACAAAAGCACCACTCTTGACCTTTGCCAACGGGCCCTCACCAGCTGCCCAAGCCGCCAGTGCCTTGGCCGGCTTGTCGATGCCTCCAGGTGCAGCCATGCCTCCCATCTTGGTCCTCACCCATCCGGGATGCATGCTCAGGACTTGAAGATCGCTCCAGCGTCGAGCAAACGCCTTGGCGAGCATTACATCCTGGAGCTTGCTGTCGCCGTAGGAGTGTGACTGGGTCGCATTTCGCAGCGTCTCGTCTCCACCGTAGTGACTGTCGGAGCTCATAAAAAGTAGTCTCGACGCGGGTTTATCCATGAGGCACGTCAGAATGTACGGCGCCAACGTGTTGACGGCAAACACAGCCGAGATCTTATCCGAAGTGATCTGTCTAGAAGAGGTCGAGCCGTAGCCGATCCCTGCATTATGAATGATGGTGTCGAAAGGTCCAGCGGCATTTGCCTCTTGCGCGAGCTTCTTCGTCTCGGTGATGGATGAGAGATCGCCGACGAGAACTGCCGCGGCTTTGGGTATGGCAGCCTGTGCAGATGCAGCTCGATCGGCATTGCGCGCGTGTAGCACGACGTGATGGCCCTGCTCGGCCAAGACCTTGGCGGCCGCTTGGCCAATGCCGTCGCTTGAGCCTGTGATGAAGACGCGAACCATTTTGAGTATTTAGGGCTGCGTATGATGCATGCGTTCAAAGAGAGTGCTGACTGCGCTGTTTGATGACCTTATCTGAACGCATGATATCATAAGAGTGGGCAGCTTGATTACGTCATTTTAGGTGATGCCTTCACAGACAGATCCCGGAACAATGATTTGAGTTCTCCATTATTAGTAATCTCCAGTCACGCAAGTTATCATGAGTTGATCATAGGAGGCCTACAAAGTGAGTTGGCACTAAAACAATATTTTTAGGCGTCTTGTCTAATGGAGGGAGCCTGCGGGCTGGAGGCGCTCCACTGACACATGATGATAAATTGTTGGCTCGCTAGCTGTGAGCAACCAAAAGATCTCGATGCAACTCGTCGGTAGTAGGCGATAAATTACTAGCTCTCTTTTGTACATTTATGTTACTACGCCCTTTTTTACATCTTTCTCATCTGTTTATTATGGTAATCGCTGAATTTTCTCTTGAATAGTGGTCAAAATAGCACGGTACAGGGTAATGATTTAGCAGAGGTCGGTTTCAACAACTCGCCTATTGAGGCTAATCAGGTACACTTCCATTGGCCCAGACTCTTGCTGCGCCACATACAAGAGTGGCTTCGCTCGTTTTCTCCCCGAAAGGCATCGGCTTGCCCCAATTTGATGCAATTTCCGGGACATCATGATACGGGGCAGAGGCAGGGGAAATACGGAGCCATTTCTTACCGTTAATCACAGCCGGCCGAGTTGTTCAAGGGAGCAGATTACTGTGATAAAAGTTTCTCCAGTATTTCTCCACTGAATAAGAAATAAGGTACAATTTATGCCTGAATTATCGTTGCATCCGGATGAATGTAGAACGGTTTCCACACACGGGGCTTTCCGTTTCCACCTGAAACCCTGGCTCAAGCCCCAGTCTCATCTGCGTTGCTTACTTGCCAAGATCTGTACAACCTTTTTTCAGGGGCATGCACGAGATTGGTGTCCACAGAGAGTAGGTCTCGTGAAGGGAGCCCGCAATAGCTGACAGTCAGCTTGATCGACCAATTGAAGCCCCTAGACTGCTTGCTCCAACTCTTGCGGTCTGAGATACTCTCAATTGGACTCATGAAATAAACAATGGATGCCGTTTTTCATATTCGTGCCCTAGTAGACTACGGCTAATACTCGTAGTGCGCTTATCGGCATCGCCATGCCGGCCGCAAGTTGGATCTCGTTCCCAGCCCTATCAAACTCTTTGCCAAGGGACCACCAGTGATGAGACTTTCTGAGACTTCGTTTCTAGCCCTATCAGATTCCTTGCTGATGGGAGGAGCCGTCTATTTGGACATAAATACATAGTTACCCTCCCCGCTGAGGCTGGGCTGGGCTGGGGTTTCGGGGCCCACGACATGGGGAAGAGATTTCGAAAGTCCCATGCCGGGGCCCCGGGAGCAAACCCATTGGGCAATGGGTCGCATGCCACGACCGCTTAACCGCCTGTAAACGGCCAAGCCGCCGTCTTGGCAGCCGTGCGGCTCGGCCTTAACACATTCACATCGTCATGGAGCCCTTCTGGAGCATCGGATCATGCCCAGCCCCGTTGGCCGCATACAACTCTAATTTCGGAAAATGGGCTCAAACGTAGCAGTGTTTTCATCCAGAGCCTAGACCCGCTCGTGTCTGGCGGATACACTCCTTGCAATCCGCAGATCTACCTACCTTTTCTATCATTTACTCGCTCAATCGTCCACTCAGCCTCGTTCATGGAGTTGAATCCTTTGATGGAGCGTCTTCTCCTGCATCGAGAGATTCGAAATTGCAGTATGCCTTGCGTGAAGAATCTCTGAAGCATTGGCCTCATCGTCTGTGTATAAAGATGTTGAGCATCTCGTAGAGTAGTTTGGTTCTTCAGCTCATACAGCACAATCCAACTTCTCACTCTCACTTCACTTGTTCGCCTCGCGCACTACACTCACTTGTTTCACTCTTTTGACTCTTTTTTGATACCTAATCATAATCATCACCATGAAGTTCGTCAATGCTCTCGCTCTCGCCCTTCCGGCCGTCTCGGCCTTCCCTCAGACTCTTCCCGTCGCTGGAAAGGGTGTCCAGATCCGCGACGAAAGCCGCCTCAAGCAGCTCGAGGAGGCTCACGCCCAGACCGTCCAGCTTCTCAACGGCGGTATTGAGGCCACTGAAGAGGGTTTGACCAAGCGTCAAGGTATGGCCGCTGCCAGGGCTGTCCGGGGTATTGCCGGTCTCTTCCTTGTCCCTATGTCCAAGATGGAGAACAAGATCATCAGCGGAATCGCCGACAAGGCGCTTGACGCTATGGGTGACGACCAGCAGGAGATCATCTGGCACAACCACGGCTTCTGCCGCACCTACTTTGACACTCAAGGCGGCGGTAACTGCGAGACCCGTACCTATGACCGTGGCTCTGGCGATCGAACTGCCACCCACAAGGATGGAGCGTGAGTATTAGCCCTCAAAATAATTGTGGCACAGCTAACGTTGAAACAGCTGCTCTTGGATTGACCCTCCCAACAACGATCCCCCTGTTGTCTACTACGAGGGTGACCAGGGTATTGGAACTTACAGCGTATGTGCAACTATTACAGCCAGTGGGAGATGGCGCGACTGACCTTGGCATACAGATCCAATACACCGCTACCAAGGAGCATGCCTGGGGTGGTATTCCCAACACCTCCACTTGCAACGTGCAGGGACTGTGCAACCCCCAGTACGTCTTCTACCGCGACGGCTACAACATCGTTCTCAACACTTGGGGTAAGATATCTTGACAGAAAAACCGCTGAAGACATGACTAATGAAAACCACAGAATCTCAGGGTGAGATCTCCTCCTGCCAGTACTCCGGAGGTGCCGACTGCAAGGGACTTTGCAGCTCTGGCGTCAAGGATCAGTTCAGGTTAGTCCTTTCTTATCCCTCATATTAACTATCACCGTTCAAGTACTGACGCTGCATATAGCTCTGGTGGTGCGCGATGGGGCGGTGACTGCGCTATCCCCTGTGCCGACGACGCCACCCTGCCCGATATCGAGCAGGACATTGGCTCTGGAATCTTCTAAGCTTGATTCCTGCTTCTGGATACTGCCGGACGGTAACACGGCTGGGAAAGCGATTGTATGAGTTCTTTCCCAGCGTGGTCAATTTGTAGCCTGCATGGAACTCGAGGTTAAGGAATCTGTGGATAACGAGGCTTTGACAGTAGGGCTCTGGTCATGCTACTGTACCATCTTGTATCTGAAATGTGTTTGCTTTACCAATCTTTAATAAAGTCTATTGACTTGCACACTTTGAGAGTTTACTATGACCCCAATTCCTCGCATAGTCGAAGCGCATGCCGACTCTGGTCTGGCGGTTTAGTCGTGAGTTGGAAAATACCCTGGCGTCGTGCCTGACAAATTCTAGAGCCGGTTTGCATCCTCTGTAGCACCCTGTTGACTTTCCAATCATACTCCGCCAGCGGGTGTGCTGGGCTTTGATGTTGGGTTTGAGCAAGAGAGCTTCTAATTGGCGTAGAACCATGGCAACCATACTCGGCTGGGCAACCTCTGCCAATGCCTCCCGCACCAGCCTCTTCTGATGCGCCACCGTCGACGATTAGTCAAAGCGCCAACCCTACCGAGCTTCCTCCAAGATACCCCGAGGAGGGGCCGATAAAATGCAAAGAGTTTGAAGAGGAGCTTGTGTCTCTCGAGTTTTGTTGGCTCCTGCGCGGTCGTTGCCTGTGTGCTCTTGGGTGTGACGACGATCAATCAGTCCGGGATTGGCAAAAACCTTCCTAATATTTCATTGGGGCTTCTAATTCGCGCTCTGGTTCGTTGATGGCATTATCTATACATGGTGTGGCCCATACACTGTCATCATATGGCTATGAAAACTGACACGATTCAGGTGCACGCATGAGCAACCTTCGATCCAGACTCGGCAGGGGCATCTGTCGTTGTAAATCCGCCTCTCTTTCTAAGTATTGATATTAACCGGAAGTAGGTACGGAGCGGCCGAGCATGTGGGCTGGGGAAGGAGGGCAATGGGACGGCTCGATCCGTGCTAGTTGTAGCCTATCCTCATTAAGGAGAGGGGTCAGAAGGGCAATGTTGAGTCCGATTCACAGATCGGGCAATTGGAGCTGTGGTTACATCCGTTGCACACCGGTTTTTGCAGTGTACAAGCATCTGATCATACCCACCTACCAAGTACAGGACGCGCGTGCAGTGCTGAGGAACGAAATTCTGATCTTGATCGGGGCGTTTGAATAACCGGGCCACCCGCCCTGGGACCTAGTACAAGTGAGTCACCATGGAATGAATACGCTTCTGGAGCTTTCCTGAAGGCCAATTTGAAATGATATGCTCGCAACTGCCCTGCTGCTGCTTTGGTCAACTTTGCCCAGCAGAGTCGGCCCGATGACTGTACGAATACGGTGGATATGGTTGGCTCGGAATGCGCCGAAGGGACAAACATCGTGAACTCTGTGCGCAGGTATCACAAGTTAAAATTTCCACCCGGTTTTGCGTCAATGGCTAGAGCTGCCTGAGGTGTCTATTGGACTCATCTTCGAGCCGATTCCCCAAGAACGCTTCCTTGTCCTACGTCTTCATTCCCAACACCGATTTGTGTCATTCACCTGTGTTTTGCAAGCGATCAATACCTTCACATATCTGTTACTCAAAGCGATGGATCCGTCAAAGCAGCCGGAAGCTGATGACTCTTTCACCGACTTGATAAATCTTCTCGACATTGACAACCGACAACGGAACTTTGACTCGACTCCCTTTCAACCCTTGCAGGATGCCGGCGCCACCCAACCTTCGGCTGCCGACAGCACCGATACACTGCAGGAAGGCTGGGTGCTGCTTGTGGTTGACAAACAGGACACGTCAAACTGGCTGGACTGCAGAGAGCCGTTGCAATATGAATGGAAAATTCACCCGGCGATGGGGAAGAGGTTTTCCTCAAGACCAGAGCGGATCTCGAAGATGTGGCGGGCTCATCGTTCCCTCGAGCCCAACTCCAGCGACACAGATATCGAGCGAGAACAGAAGCAGACTGGTTCCAACAAACACAAAATCCTTGCTTCGTTTAGCAACACGCACGTGCGATCGAAACCCCGAGCACCAATCCCGAAGCTGTCCTCGTTACCATTTAAGCATACTTTAGAGACTCCGCTGTCTCAGAAGAACGGTTTGGCAGCTAAAGACATGGTTGCAACTCGGGAGCACAAACCAGCTCCGGCGTCTGCTAGAGCCGAAACGATACCGGCCATTCCTGCCCCTAGAACGACCGAAGGGGATCTACGAAGATACGCAGCCTTTACTAACCTTGCTGAGGATGATCTGTGGTCAAACATGAGCCCAGAGTGTAAATTCCCATGCACATTCTGCACGAGAACATTCAGAACCGAACGTGACTGGCAGCAACACGAAGAAGCGCTGCATTTGTCGCTGAAGAAATGGCGATGTGCAAGGGCTGGTCCGAACTACTGGAACCAATATTCCGAAATTTCTTGTGTCTACTGTGGAAAAGATAGTCTCAAGGATGCCAACGTCAGCGACAACGACCGACCCAACAAACTGCAGCAACAACCAAGAAAAGCAGACTCATTGGACCACTGGAGACGTCAACTGAATAATCTTTGGTCAAGATGCGGCTTCTGTGGACACTCAATGCATACTTGGAACGATCGAGCGGTTCATCTCGCCGACCATTTCAAGCAAGGGAAGACCATGGCCGACTGGACGGGCGACTGGGGATTTGATGCTCATATACTCAACTTTGTTGAAAACGCGATACCTCCACGTACGTTTGTTGCTGCCACTCCTTTCATTGCTTCCCACTTTCTGACAATTGCGATTACAGACCAGAACCACCACCGACGCTCCCTGCCGCCATCAATGATCCAGAAACTCCCAATCGAGAACCCGCTCAATGCGTTCGAGTTGATCAATCTTGAACTGGACCATTGGGTGACCAGTAACAAGATCTCACAGCCTACAGTCCAGCAGCTCCAGTACGAGAGCTGTTGTATAATCCTTGGCTCCTTGATGCTTTGTAGGCACCTCGATGCGGAAGCGCGGGAGCCCCGAAAGTCTTGGTTGCAAGACATTATCATTTCGTCTGAAGATCTAGTCAAGCGAGCCAGGGCTCGTCCCCTGAAGAGTAATACGCAGGGACGAATCACGGATCTCCAGGTCTTTAACAACAGATACATCTTTGACAACTGCAGCGCAGAGCATCGACTGCAGGCATACGCCTGTTTCGCGAAGGATCGAGAACCACAAGTTGAAGACGAAGAACTACAGTTGAAGGCAAGTAGGATTGTTTGGTCAATGGCGATCCGATCATCGACACCCGCAAAAATGTTTGCCGGCTTTCTGGACCACCTGATCTTTGCATCAACGGATTGGCTTGTGCCATTCCGACGCCGGGCAAACCGGAAAGAGATGGATTGAGTTCAAGAAGTGAGTGAGCATTTAAAAGTATTAAGCGTACAAGTGACTGACTATCACAGTGATGATCTGTGGAACCAGACCGCGGGATGCAGCATCATGACCAGAAGACTTTAGATGAGATGTTGGATTGGGAACTACTAGGGAAGTAAAAAGATAAATTATAACTCGTTTCCCCCGGCCTAGTCTGTTCGGGAGACCTCAGCAGAGTTTTATTTTAACATAGACAACTGCTCTACGTGACCTTGAATTCGAACCTCCTTGTTGTCCCATGAGCCAATCCCTTCGCCATATGACTCAGATATCGTAATGTACTTATCCCGCTGCTCTGGCAGATGCGGAATTAATTCACCGTCGCGCACCCATTTATCGAATGTGAAGTGAGCGTTTCGAGCTGGCAGGTCCAAAAAGAACTTGTTGAAGTACTTCAAGCCGGTTCGGGGGCTGACGTCGACATCAGAAGCCCGGCTTTTGGGGCCGACTGGTAACATTTCATGCCGGCCGTTCGGGTGCCAGACAGAAGCGAAGGCGATTTTCGACACGCCATCGAGGTCTGGTTCCATTGACCATGATATAAGGACTTCTCCGGATTCGAGATAAAACCAAAGGGCATAATAGCCTTTGCCAATATGGAAATTGCCCCACTGTCTTTCAAACAAGGCGTAGGACTGTTCAGGATCAATTTCATGTTGTGTTCCATCGATGGAAAGGTAGCCCTTCAGACGGGTTGTAGGGTTGGCCTGGAAACACCATCAGCCGTCAACTCTCATTAGACACTTTATTCGCTACTCACCCAATACCATGACCATCCAGGGAGAGCGGTAGAGCCATCGGGATCTGGCCCTCGGGTGGTCAGCTGAATGCCGCCGCCGCCACCGTAGTAGAAGTTGCCGCCGGTAGGTTGTAAAAGGACGTCTAGCTTTATACCAACCAAGTCGAGTTCGAGGTGGGTATTAGTCCACTGGTCACCGTCGACAGGGCTAGTAATGTTCTGTGTGGCGCTTTTCAGCTCTAGGCGATTAGGATTTCCTGAGCCAGGCTGAAGGATTGAAGCTCCTCGTGAGGTCAGATCTTGAAGGTCGTTCAGGGAAATGAATGTCCCTAGAAGGTCAGTTCCGCGCAAACCCGCGTTGCTTGTCAGATGGTATTTGCGTCCATCTTTTGTGGTGATCCAGTAGAGCATGAAGACACTACGGCGTTTAGTACAATCAGTGTGCATCAGTGAAAAATGGGACAACAAACTTGTTCACGTTGTTGGTGTCTGTTGTCACGTATGCCAAAGTCTTTCGAGCGTCGTATCTGTTCACAAATGTCTCGTCAGAGTTAGTTGGCCAGTCTTTGTTGTAAAATAAAGTCGGATAAGGAGACTCACCCCGTCATTGTCTGCCGTAGTGGGCGCATACTCTGGAGGAGCCCAAGATAAGGGAGTCGCTGGCATTTTCCCCAAGGCAAACCTTGCAGTCTGTATGAATGTTCCGGCGGTAACGTTACTAGTAAACTCGCCTTGATGCGATTCTCTTGGATGCCATGTCACATCTGGTTGAGCTTCGTATTTAAACCACCTGCTTTCGGGATCAATCGAGTGTCTGAATTGGGTAGCGGATTCTCGGATCGTCGTCGGCCCCGTCTAACATTCCGTGACCAGGGAGCACCTCCAAGCACAAGATCCATTTCATCACTCTCTACTGTCGTCGATAGGACGGTGCTCCTGATTGATCAAGCGAGACTAGCGGACTAAAGTCGGAGAATCTTCATTAGCGTAGGGGTACCAACATGGCAAGGGTCAAGCTCAATCTAAGCGGACTAAAATCGGAGAATCCGATCCTACTCCGCAATAGGCTCCAATCGGAGGCATCCGCGACGGAGTCCTTGGCCGAACCGTGGGACTTGTCTGCTCCACTACATACTACGCAGCAGAGTCACCAAGGGGCCTGGGGGATTGGTCAAGCGATTTTGTACTACAGCCCTTGCCTAGGGGATCTGTTTTGATACGGTCAACAAGAATTACTTTCGAGACGCCTAGATATGCTGGATGAAACGGCCGGGAAAATTTGCGAGTCATCTGATCTTCTATTACGATCGCCGTTGTTGCTATGATATAACCACAAGCAGTCCTGACACGCCTCTTAACGTCCATCTTTTCTTAAATGGTACTTTGATCTTCGTCGATCATGCAAATGAAGTCTCATTTCAATTAAAATACCACCGTACAGGCCGCAGGGGTCAGAAGTGTTACTTAGGTGAAGTCACTGCCTTGTGTTTCTACTTCCAACCAATGATAGGTCCGAAGGGTAGCAATCACTTCTATTTCCAGGGAATGGAGAGGGACCTGTTGATCGAAAACTGGATCTATACTGATCTTTTAATTCTCGCAGCAAGAATTCACCCTGCGGCATGTATGGGGCGGCACATATTTGCCGGCAGGCGCCCGTTACAGACAAACTGGCCACTATCAAGAGATCGTCTAGAGCATGTCAAGATATAAAACCTCAGAATTCCCAATGACTCATTTCTGTGATCCTATCATGTTTTCACTCACAAATTGACGCAAGTGTCTGTTGTATAATGGCGACTATTGCAGCCGGCTTGAGCATTCTGGGCGGTCTGTTGGTGCGTTATCATATCAAAAGCTTAAGGATACTTGCTAACATCATCTCAACCCAGGGGACTCTATGGCTTCTCATCGTTATATACCGCCTTTTTTTTCATCCTCTTACCAAGTTTCCAGGTCCCAAGTTAGCCGCCATTTCCAACGTGGGTTGCTATGCGATGCTTGTCACGTATTCTGCGCTAAGTCATGTTTCGCTAGCTCTGGTATGCCCTGAAATGGACATCCGGTCGGTATCCGTTCATTATGGAAGAAACGCATCGCAAATATGGTGAGCAGACGGTCCTATTCAGCCTTGTCAAACTTGCCTCAACTTCCACTTTTCGCCGCCCTATTTAGTTCCGTTTATCGCTTGGCCATTCACTATCTTGAGTTGACAAATCCTGTGTCTCTAGGTGATGTAGTGCGCATAGCCCCCAATGAACTATCCTTTGGGACTGTGCAAGCCTACTACGACATCTATGGGCACGCGACCAAAACCAAAAAGAGATTTATCAAAGATGCTTGGTATGATCACGCAGACTATCCGGGTATAGTTAGTGTCAGAGACCCTGCCCAACATGCGAGGCAAAGAAAGTATCTATCACATGCATTCAGCGCCAAGTCCTTGCGCGGCCAGGAGCCGCTCATTCACAACTTTGTGGATATGTTTATCGGCCAGCTGCGTAGGCTGGGAAGTCCCAACGGATCCGGCATCAATATCGAAGAGGCTCTCAACTGGTTGACGTTTGACATCATCGGTATTGCCCCCACCTCATACCCCTTATTCGCGTTCTGACTTGTAATCTCCAGGTGACCTCACATTCGGCGAGTCTTTCTCCGCTGTTGCTGAAGGGCGGACCCATTTTTGGGTGTCACTGATCATTGATGCAACTTATTTCGGTATGCTCTCAGGGCTAAGAAGACGGCTTCCGATCATCAACCTGTATCTGCCGTTTGCACTTCCGAAAAATGCAGGTGCTATGCATCGAAAGCACATGGCCTTGACTCGCGAGAAAATGCTGAAACGACTTGAGATGGGCACTTCCGACAACCGTGAAGACTTCTTCTCTTATCTCTTGCGCAGGGGTGGCAATGAAGTTCCGGAGCCTGAACTTTGCCAACAATCCAACACGCTCATTGTAGCTGGCTCGGAAACAACTGCTACATGCCTGACTGGGATCGTATTTTGCCTCCTTTCAAATCAGCGTTGTCGGGAAAAGCTGTCCAACGAAGTACGGTCGCGATTCCAATCGGACACAGAGATTACAGGGGACGCCACTGCAGATTTGAAGTACCTCTCTGCGGTCATTGAAGAAGGACTCCGGATCTTCCCACCTGCGCCTTTCGGCCTCCCTCGTATTTCGCCCGGCGCTACAATCGATGGCCACTACATCCCTCCAGGCGTCGTTGTGAGCGTGGATCATTGGACAACCAAGCATGATGAGCGCTATTGGAAGGACGCACATTCTTTCATACCAGAGCGTTGGATTGGCGAGGGATTTGGTGACGTAAAAGAGGCTAGTCAGCCCTTCTCTCTCGGCCCAAGAGCGTGCCTGGGCATCAACCTGGCATACCTTGAGATGAGGATTATTTTAGCCAAGATGGTGTATCATTTTGACTGGGAACTGATCAATAGTGATGTTGACTTTTTCAGGGATGCAAAGTTGTTCTTACTATGGAAGAAACCGGCTTTGATGATGCGTTTTCATCCTTGTAAATAGGATTTTGTTTCAACTAAATTTTACGACCCTTGCGGCTATATAATTTGTACCCTATATTGTCCGATAATCACCATTTATCACCCTCACAAGTAAGGAGTACTGAAGTGATAACTCCAAGAATTGTCAGTATTTACATCAGATGATCACGTCGTGATTGGAAAATGCTCTCGTGACTATATTACATCTATTTCGCACCCTCCTTTTGAATTTTATCATTCCTACCTCACTAGGAACTAATAAAACTTCTTTATAATAATCAGCCTTGCCTGTAACATCTGCCAGTTAAGACATGTTACTCCTCGTTGTGTTGTAAGACACAGTAGGCGAATCAAATGGAGACATTTCATTACGTCATATTTGTCCCATCAACCAGCCAATTAAAAGCTAGCATCTACTTCAGGGGTAAAACACCAAATGTGTTCCTCACTTGCGCATCATAACCCTTCTTGAGTCCGCACCCTCGGAAGATGTCAATCTTAGCACATCATGTCTTCAGGAGAAAGCTCGAGAAAAGGTAAGCGCATTGCTAGACGGGCTTGCGATCTTTGCCGGAGCCGCAAGTTGCAGGTATGTGCCCTATGGGTCCTGTTTGTCACAATTGGCAATTGACGTTGTTGGAGTGCATCTTCGAGCATACGAGTCTCGGCCTGGTTACGACATGCAAACGTTGTGTGCAGGTCGGAATGCCTTGCACCTTTCTGACCACGCGCAAGCCCCGAGGCCCACCTAATCGGTATTTATCACTTACAACCCACGCGTAAGAATGACAGCTTGCTGACATGGTGGGATAGTCGAGTTGCCGAGGCCAGAGCTCAGAGTCAAAATACTTGTCCCAGCGGTTCAGAGAATGAAGCAGCAGCTGAAAAGCCTTTTTCACAAAGTCAGACATCCTCGCTTGTCGCGCCTTTGACAGTTGAGCATCTATGCTCCAATGAGGCATTCGAAGCCTTGATCTCAGACTATCTCGAGCACCTTTATCCTCTTTATCCCCTTGTACACCGGCCTCGTTTCCGGGCAGATTTCCAAAACAAGCGTTACCTGTCAGACCCAAGCTTCTATCGACTATGCATCTCCCTTTCAGCTCTGACAGTCTGTTGTTTGCCACAAAATCTCCGAAATCAAGGATTTGATCCCGAGGAGACAGTAGCTGGCATGGTAGACAAGGCCAACCGCTTGGTTGTTCTTGGCAAGATGTCGCAAAATCTAGCCATCAGTGTTCAGCCTGACATGAACGATATGCTTTGCTCACATATACTGGGCCTGGCGTTCCACTGTTCGGGGAGGACTTACTATGGGTGGGCCCATGCCTCCGAGGCGGTCTTGTGCATGAGAAAACTGGCCTTGTTCAGACGAGAATCGCACAGTGATCTAGACAAGATAGACTCCGAAATTTGCAAGCGAGCATTTTGGATGATATTTATTGTAATGGCGTATGTTACACCTGGGGGCTGAATGGCGCGCTAAGTCTCCAGCTAACTAGTCCTAATAGGCACGATAGACTTGCGTATCCAGTATCGCATACTGGGATCAGTTATAATCCCGTTTATGTCGATTGGGATTTCCTTGTATTACTTGACGTCGATGACCCAGAGCTGGACGACACAGAACGGAGCGAAAAACCCACAGCCACGCCGCTGATATCCGGCATCATCGCCGTGATCAAATTATATCTCTGCGCAATTGAAATAAGACCAGATAAACTACCCGGAAACCCGCGATATGGTCGATTTTCACCAACTCTATCTTTCAGGCCTGCCTCATTTACACCATCATCGTGTTTAGCAGATACGTCCAGGAGCCCTGGCGCACACGGGCTTACTCTCGAACAAGGATTGAATGTCGTACAGGCCTTGCGAAACGTGATCTGTCAGCTACCCGACGAGTTGAAACTTTTCAATGAGGATGGATGTCCTATCACCGGCCTCCTACCGTTTGCCATCGCACGGGCGAATGTATACATGACTAGCCTTTTTATCCAAAGCATCATCCTTGCGACATTGTCAGCCAACAACCAATCATTCCAGCAACCCAATGCGTCCCATAGTCGGATGGAGCCTCAGGATGCAATCCAGTCACAAGAAGGCAAACACGTTAACCGCCGGCTTCTTGATCTCCGCAAAGATATCGCTCAGGAATCTTACCATATCGTTGTTGCGACGCCCATCTCAGCCCTTAAAGCAAATGGAATTGCAGTTGTAGGTTACCCACAGCAGCTATAGCAATGCTGGCTTTAGCTTGGTTCGAAAAAGCAGATGCTGAATATCATGTAGGTTTCGAAACTCCGGGAAATCACTTCTGCTTTGCTTAGCTGTGGAGTGGATTCCTCATATCCTGCTGATGAAGAGGATCAAGTCCAGTCTTACATCAAGCATCTTATTGCTACTTTGGTTAATCTTGATTATGTCAAGGAGCTTCATGAGGAGTAAAGGCGTTATTAAGCAACAGTCAACTATACACGGCAGAAGAGTAAGATAGCTAATGAAGCATGTGCTAACTATTTCAATGCTACTTCTCCCATCTTGTCTTTTCCTCACCCCAACATTCACTCTCCTTCCTCATGCCAAAGAATGTTTTAACTGGCACTAGACAATCGCTACTCGACTTCCAACTCTCGAATCCACCTAGACCCGTTCAAGTACCGTCATCCCAGAGCCAGCAGTTTTGGTCGCAGAATTCCACGTAAACGAACTTAGATAGCACGCGCTGGTACTCACGAATATTATCCATTTGCAACCCGCCTGTGTGCATTTACGTGCACAATCCCGTGGATCTGCAGCTGGAACCATGGTCTGGTGCGATCGCGCCCTCTGTTGGACTTGGCTGCAGATGTGACGATACCTCGCTCCGCCGATGTTTTCGATTTTGCCATTGACGCATTGGAAAGGGCCGGGGTTCTTCTTGGGTGGCGGCTTCTTCTTGCACTTGGTTAGAGCGCCGACGCACTTGGTCTTGTCTTTGACGCACTTTCGATTGTTTTCCTGGCACTTCTTGAGCTTTCCAGGACAGGTTGGGTCGCCAGGTTTGCAATTCTTCAGCTTGCCTTCACATTCTCCAAGTTTGCCGGGGCAGGTTGGGTCGCAGTTCTTGAGTTTGCCTTCACACTCTCCAAGCTTTCCAGGACAAGTTGGATCGCCCGGCTTGCAGTTCTTGAGTTTCTTCTCGCATTCTACGAGCTTTCCAGGGCAGGTCGGGTCACCAGGCTTGCACTTCTTGAGATCATCCTGACATTTGCCAAGGTCTTTCTTACACTCGGACTGGTCTGCCGAGTCGATCCAAACCAAAGCTAGGCTTTGGGGTGCTCCTTGTATATACTTTATCTCACAGATACCGTATCTGCCGGGCGGTGTTGGTGGTTGCCAGTGTGCGTCAACACAGTTCGCGTTGCTACTGCATACATTGGCGCAGTCTGCAGGGCTTGTTTGAAAACTTTGGGCCGGGGCGATGACGGAATCGCAGTGGACTCGAAACTCCTTGCCTTGAAAAGTAACGGCTTTTTTGTCTGAGGATGGACTTTTGCAACAGCTGTCATATGTCCCTGTGGTGTTGCATGACTGTGCGGCGGCGAGAGCGGACAGAGAGGCCAGGCAGGCCAGATGGAAGATAAGGCGGAAACGAAACATGTTCCTCAATGAGATGTGATAACGATCGATGGATGTTTGGCGCACGAAAGAATGCTCAACTCTTTCTCCTCCCTTGATTTTAGAGTGGAAGATGTCAAATAACTCACTACTCGCCCACATACTCACAAGCGGGAGTTCGGGGTCTTGCGAGAGATACGACGTCTGACCTCTCAGGGTTGTATCGGACTGTCGGACATGCCGAACCAGATAGCTGCCCCCGCAATCAGCTAGCCCCAAGCTTTCAGCTGAGGCGCGCCTCGGAGATCATGTCCAGGAATAGACGTTTGCAAGGGTATCGTGTAGACCTGCAGCATCAATCACTCAATATTATCCACAGCTGTCCGGGGTTTCGAGTCACAAGATCATGCCAAAGTATCTATGCATCCTATCAACTTGATAAAGTTTATAGAGGTGATCATGCAAAGATCCTTTGTGCGCAATCTACGATCAGCTTCCAACTTCCAGGAGGCTATTCTCATGCAAGCCCGGTTGTTGAATGCGGTGGCTGGCTGGAACCCCCCGGTCACTCTTTCGGGGCCTCGCATCCCATGGATTGCTTATCACTTCTGTTTCCAGCTGCAACCGCCATAGCCCCTACTAGAGCCGAGGGGCCGTGAGGCCCGGTCGCTCGAGCTTTGTTCCATGGCAGATACTCAACATATGCCGCGAATTCACTCTGCATTCTGTCTTGGAATAAATACAATACTTTGAGTCACCATTCATTTGCGCTGCGTTCTGATGCTCATACATCTCTACTTTCCACCCTCATCCTGCTACTATTGAGCTCCCTTCTTGACAGCTCGCCATGGCAAAGTACTGCGTTTGGGCCATTTCTATGGCCTTGCTTGTTGCTTTGGCTCATACTCAAGACACCCCTGACCAGCATCCGCTACCAGCCGAGGCAGAAATCCTTCCAGTTCGGCAAGCATGCAACAGTGCCTGTAAACAAATCTCTCTTGACGATATCATTCCTTCTCTCGATTCCAAAGGCGACGTCAAATGTTGTCCGCCTGGTACCTTTTTCAACGGCACAAGCTGTGTTTTCAAACCCTCAACAGTGTGCCCTCCCAACACCAAGCTTCAAGCGGGTGCCTGTGTCTCTGATGAAAAGCCCGTGTGCCCGGTGGGTGCTGTTCTGCACGAGGAGAAGTGTGTCTCGACCACTGAACCAAGCTGCCTGTCGGGCACGCGTTTCGATGGAGACAGCTGTATCTCGACGCAGCTTCCCTCTTGTGACGCCGGGTTCAAATTCAACGGCGCCTCTTGCATTTCCACCGAGCGTCAAGTGTGCCCTGAGGGATACACCGTGGTCGGGAATGCGTGCGTGTCAAACTTGCCGCCAACCTGCCCGAGCGGCGAGAAGTTGGAGAGCGGATCTTGCACTCATTCTGAGCCGCCGTCGTGTCCCGATGACATGACGCTGGAAGACGCCCTCTGCACGCACAAGGAACCTCCAAGATGTCCTACCGGGTTCGTCTTCCACGGCCAGAGCTGCACTCACGAGGAGAAACCCACCTGCCCCGCCGGCGCAACATTCAGCGGCCGGGTCTGTATCTCGAGTACGCCGCCGCAGTGCAAGGAAGGCCAATTCAACGGCTGGGCCTGCCAGGCTCCCGAGAACCCACTGTGTGTCTTCGGATCCAGCCTGATAGACGGCATCT
This sequence comes from Fusarium decemcellulare, assembly GCA_013266205.1. Taxonomy (NCBI): domain Eukaryota; kingdom Fungi; phylum Ascomycota; class Sordariomycetes; order Hypocreales; family Nectriaceae; genus Fusarium; species Fusarium decemcellulare. The sequence goes on from JAAGWO010000295.1 coordinate 39,974, forward strand.
GCGTAGTGCCCTTTATCTGCCCTGCCGGCACCACCAAATCCCACGACCCCATATCGGGCGGCGAGCAATGCTGTCTGGTAGGGACGACATGGGACGAAAGCAAGAAGCAATGCCTGGTTTCTGCCGCCGATCCAGCCTCGTGCCCCCAAGGAAGCACGTTCCAGAGCGGCCAGTGTGTCTTTACCCCCCCGCAGGTGCAGTGTGCGGCGGGCTTTACCTTCAACGGGCGTGTGTGCGCATTCAACAAGCCACCGGTATGTCCTCCAGGAGCCACCTTCACCAAAGGAGCCTGTATCCTCGCAGAGACACCGACATGTGAAGGAGGCGCCTTCAACGGGGCCGCCTGTGTCGTGCCCCAGCCGCCCAGCTGCCCCGAAAAATCCACACTCTCTGGCGACAGCTGTGTATCCACAGCGCCGCCTACTTGTCCTGACAAAACAATCCTACATGGAGATGCCTGTATCCAAACTAGTCCGCCGGTTTGCCCTCCCGGGTCAGCTTCTGCTGGCCCCAATCTCTGCACCACCACCAGTATACCCACGTGCGCCGTAGGCACGCTCAAGGATGGTGTGTGCATTGCTAGTATAGGACCGACCTGCTTAGGCCAAGCCGTCTTTAACGGTGTGGATTGTGTCTCCCCGAAGGCGCCGAGCTGCGAGTCAAATCTCACCTTCAACGGAACCGCATGTATCTCGCATGTCCCGCCAACCTGTCCCGACGATGCCATCTTTGACGGCAAAGCCTGCCTCCACAACCAGCCTCCCGTATGCCCTCCAAACACCCACGTCCGGGGGAACAACTGTGTCGCCCAATCAGGCCCTGATTGTCCTGCGGGCTTTGTTTTCACCCCCCAAGGCTGCATTGCGGGGAAGCTGCCGGATTGTCCGGCCGGTACGAACTTGCAGGGAGAGAAGTGCGTCTCGGAGAAGCTGCCCGTCTGCCAGACCAACACGCAGCTCTACGACGGCTTCTGTATTACGCTCAATGGCCCGACATGTCCTCCTGGCAGCCAACTGCGCCCCGAGGGCTGCGTCACCGTCACCGTCCCTTCATGCCCGCATGGGACGACGCTAAAGGACAATAAGTGTGTCTCCAATGACCGCCCGACATGCACCCTGCCACTTATCGTCTGGGGCAATAAATGTGTATCTCCTGATCCTCCGGTGTGCCCGGCTGGCACTATCTTCTCCCTTGGCAAGTGTAGTTTGTCTCCAACGACTGGGTGTTACAACATGCAGTATTGTCCTCCATTGTGAGATCTAGTTAGCGCGTGTCTTTCTTATGCCACTGGATATTAAAGGGGTCTTGAGAACAAGGATGTGTTAACAGCGCAAATACTTGGGTATTGGAGAAACAGCATAAACAGTCCGTAGTCATTAGTCAGATAGGGATAACCCCTCATCGTGTATATGTCCGTACTCTCTATTCCTTATTAGTACTACAACGTGATAATGCACATACACAGCCCCTCTAGGCATCCGGCTACGGTCGGCCCTGAAACCTCGTTCCGGTGATTTAACTATCCGCCGATCAATTGATCACGCAGTCCGACGTAGTCTAGTGAAACTCTTCACTTCGCACCACCTGACTTCGCATTACTAGCATTAGTATTTCCATTCAGCTGCCCTCTGCACTCGAAAACTGCCCGCGCTAGTGAGATGATAACGGTAACACCCGCCCACATGCATTTGCATGCTGCATGTACCTGCGGTTTGGTCACATTGGAACAGGGGGTAGCTATTCAGCTTTTTCGACTTCACTAGGGTGTTGCTGATCTCTACCTTGTTCGCTCCATGTGGAAACCCCCACAATCCAAAACGACACTAATGACTGTCAATATTGAGCTGAGTCCCTTGGCAGCTTTGTGTTTGCTCCCTGGCTGTCCTGATGGGGGTTTTCAGCTCACCACGTCGAAACCCCACCTCACCCATGAAGAAGTTTTGTTTGTTAGTGGTCACGCAAGTCAGCGACAAAGACGGGGATTGGTTCGCATTCGAGGTATAGCTGAGGTGCCATGCACCATGTATTGGCATACAACTGGAAGGACGGATATGACACCGCCATGGCCTGATCAAAGCTCGCCCGCACTTTTTTTCATCCTCTCTCCTCCTACCTTCCCCTCTTCTCGGACCACTTCGTCCTGTCTTTAGCTAGCGAGGCTCTTTTCAATGTGCTTTTATTCACGTTTCTCTTATCAATAGATAAGGCATATTTCAACAAGCAAGGTCGAAAGAAGATACTCCGCACGCATTTCTAGAGGGTCGATCCTTATTGCTCTTTTCATCATGAAAACTAATTTATTCTCATTTATTGTCATCCACATCCTCGTCGTCCCACTCCGATCTATGGCCCAACCGCACCCCACGATACAATGTCCCGTCCTTCCTCCTGACCAGCACATTTCTCGCATCCAATGCGAGAAGCATGACGGCTCCGTGGTGGAGGTAGACGGCCCTGGGTCTTTTAACTGCAGGCTGAGCTACGTTGCGATCCGCCCCGGAAGCATCAAGGACAACACCTACCAACAACAAGAAGCCTTCAATGACGAGCATGATCAGTGTGAGCTTTGGGTGCTCCAATTCAGCGATGGCGGCCTCGTCCAGCAGAGCTGTTGCGGGGAGGCAGGCGAGAGACTCGTCAATCGGGTTTCCAGACCGCAAGAGCAGCAAGTTCCAGATTGGGACCCGGCCCAACTGCCGCTGGAATTCCAGGATGGGGTAAAGGATCCTGTCCCGCATTTTCAGATTGATGATCGAGCATTGAGCGAGGGGGAGGAGAATGAGGATAATGGGAATGAAGACGAGTATGAAGACGAGTATGAAGAGTCTGAAGAAGAAGAAGAGGAGGTGGTGGGGGAGGAACAAGAAGAGGAAGAGTATAAAGAAGAAGAGGGAGAGGAGTACGAGGGGGACGAGGACGAGGGGGACGAGGACGAAGAGCATGAAGACGAAGGAGAGGAGGAGGACGAGAGGGAGTCAGAGCAAGAGAAATAAAGAGGGAGAAAATAAAAACTGAGGAAATAAAGACATTTAGCTATAACAAGGCTAGAAACTTATAGCCTATGTAAGATGACTGCCCATATCAGGCGGTCATTATGGACTGTTAAAACAGCACTGAACTCATTCGGTCTGCTCTGCATGTTCAGTGGCTCCTGTTGAACAATATCAATGTTTGATTTGACCATGTCTCTATCCGTACATCTCTAAATGATGCGTCTAGCGTAAACAGGACCGTAACAGAACCGACCAAACTCATCCAATTCCTTGCATGATGATTCTCTTGTCACCAAAAATGTCAAGACACCGTTTGACTTTTCCACCCCGTGCCCAACAGCTTACTCGTAAAGGCTGATCATCCAACCCCTAAATAAGTAGCCACGCCATGGATACTTCTTTGGTTAACCGTTGTCTCCGAGTTTCCCTCGACATAACTTACCATGCTAGACTCGAGAATCTTGGACCGGAACCAGAGAGCGCGCGGCAGTAGGAGATGCTTAGCTCAAGATACCAATGGCGAGTCCCGCAACAAAGACAACCGCAAGGATAGGAGATCCCTGAGTAGAAGCGATCGACTTGATGCCCTTGCCGACAGACATGCCGCCGCCGCCGCCGCCAACCTTGCGTCTGCTCTTTCTACCACTCTTCTTTCCGAAGCTAATATTATTCTCATCATCGTCGTCGTCATCGTCGTGCTCTTCGTTGTTGTCGTCATCCCGCGGGTCGGAATTGCCAGTGATCTGTGCAGCTAAGCTGCTGCAATCAGTTGACCCGACAGGGAGCATGTCGGAGACTTTAGGGATATGGCTGCATGCGGACCAAACATCTTTGTACTCCGAGATGTGATCCTTCTGCCACTCGGTATAGCTCGATGCCCACTCCGAGAAAGAGTTGGCGGCTGCACCTGTGACGGCGGGCAGTTTGCACGGGTCATCGGTGTTGCGAAGCTGGCCCAAGTCGTAGCTCTTTGCGTAGCCCTGGATGTCATCGCCGGGGAGAGGCATGTCGGTAATCTGTGCTACGACTGATTGAACGACAGAATAGCACTCCTTGTCGGAAACACCAAGGTAATGTTCGAAAGCAGCCGGGGTCGGTGCCTGAGCAGCTGCCAGTAAGGCGCTGGATGCTACCATGATTCCAGTACTCTTCATGGCGAGGTAGAATACAGAGAGCTTGAAATCTGGAGTTTTTGGGTGGAAGATGCAGGCGTTGCTTCGTTGCTGTTTCGTTGTGGCTTGCCCAGGGATGTAGCTGTCCAAGTGAGCTGGCCGTTGGCAAGCGAGAGCAGAGGCCTCTTTATTTCTGTTCAGGACGAAATGTGTCACTTTACAAGGTTAACGGGGGCAGGATGGGCGAAGGTGATAGAAGCAGGAGAACCCCCTAGGAGACGCAATCTGATGGGTAATTTGAAACTTTATTCTCCTCGAGCATCGTCATGCGGGTTCTTCCCAATACGGTAGAGCCCCTAAAATTTGTGCGCCCAACAGATTATGGAGTGAAAATAATAGAAACAGAGAGCTGCAAGTTGTCTCAGAACAAAGAATTATCCCCGCAATCGAAAGCTCCTCTCACAGAATTGGTCTCATGTGCAAAGATGTGAAGAAGCTCGGTGATAGAGGACCACACTCCTCCTCCATTCATGAAAAGAGTCAAAACCAAAAATGCCACGTTGCCTCCAAACAGAAACTTCTGCAGGCACCTGTCAAAAAACTTGCCCTTGTTGAGGTGGAACCAGAAGGTGGCGGCCACTCCAAAAGCAAACCATAAAAATGCGGTAGCAGAGCTTATCGATAGAATGGAGTCCAAGATTGGAATTGTGTTGGAATTAACGAAGCAGATGACCCAGAAAATCGTAGCGCAAGTTATACAAACGGTCCTTAGCTTTGACGGTATTCTAGGTTAACTGCTCGGTCGCCTTGTCTAACGCATTGCTTAGACAAACATGTATTTTATGCCAACATGCCCGTAAGCAAGACCGGTTGTAAGAATGGCTGGAATAATGATACCGTAGGCCACCTTGGCTGGAGTACGTGGGGCAGATCCAAGAGCTGGGGACGTCGTGAAGTCTCCAGCGAGATAGTAGATGCTAATGGCCAAGATCAAGTGGATCGCAACTGAGATACTGACAAGTCATCAAAGCAACGGGAAAGTCCCCGGCTGGTTTTTCATTTCGGCTATGTAGGAAACATACGTAATATTCCCACCGTAGGCGTAAAAGATGCAAAGGCACGCGTTGAAGACGTCACGAAAAGAAGGTCTGCCAACCAGCTTAATCTCAGGGTTCCAATCCTCGGACGCTTTGGCCGGATTTCCGGCCCCAAGACTGATCATTACAATCAGCGCCGCAGCGACAATACTGATGAAGCAGGGCACGCCGGCCTTTGCAACGAATTTGACAGTGCTGGCCAGCCTGGTCATCGTCAGAAACACGGAAAGGTGAGATAAATCCTTATGCTATAGTAAAGCTAAACTTAGCCCTATTTTATAAAAGACCAAGTTTATATAGTAGCTAAGACTTTGGCTTCTTATATAATAGCATCCTCTAAATATTAGCCTAAGAGTAGTCGTTTGAGACTCAGTCACTCGTCTAAAGCATCCTCTTGGAAGCATGCCACTGGTTCGTCGCCGTAAACGGTTCCAGCATCTGGTCAGCGTCTCCCGTTATGTCGACCCAGAGTTGTACGGCAAAAAGCATTGCCATGGCGTTGAACTTGTCGCGCGGGTGTACTCTCGCAAATTTCGTGAGCTGGGAATAGAGTTCAAGGGGGTATACCATATTAGACATATATGGAACTTTGTAGGTGAACCTCTTCAGCTGGCCGTTGGTCAGGAGAAACTTCTCAACCTCAGGGAGACACTCTTTCCAGCGTCTGTTGGATTGAGGGCCAACACGGTCTTCCAGGTTAGGTACGCCATTGTTTGGGACCTGAGGTCGAAGACTGGGGCTGATACGTGCCACCACCACCAGGGAACCGCCTTCCTGAAATGAGGCGCGCGATTCGGTAGCCAGTTCCTTGGCTCTCTCGACACTGATGTCACCGCCGTCAAAGGCCCTTTCCCAATCCTTGTCGATAAATAGCTTCTTGATCGCAGCTATGTTGCCTGGGACTGTCATTGAATGGTGCATGATGGTGTTGGAACCGACGATAACCTCCTGAGGGGCCCTACGGAACTGCAACGTCGTCAAGTTATCATCAAAGACAACGTTATCCCGATTGGTATTCGATCTTGGGCCGATCGCAAAGACGAAATCCAAAGTGTATGGGGAGTATCCAACCAAAAAGCAAGGGCTGGCGTTAAGGTTGCCGGCTTGTGCTCGTGTACCAAAAGCGCCGTCAGGACCGGGAGCAAAGAACTGGCGATTCCAGACGTGGGTGCCACGAACCAAAACTTCGGTCACGACCCATGTACCTTTGGGCTTTCCGTGAAGGGCACGTTCTGCGGTTCATGATGAGAAAAGCTGGTCCCATGGATATTTCCAACTGTTGTAGCCAAGACCTGGTTGTCATTGGCTACCAGCTTGGCGGTGCCGTCTGCATTCATGATGCTTCGAAAGCCTTCCCATCGGTTTATTTCAGCCATATTGCCAAGGACAAACAGGCCAAAACAGACTGGTCCTATGGCGGCACTGACGATGAGACTTTCCGTGTCGTACCAATCGTTATACTAGTTGTCGGGCTTGATCGCAAGCCTCGTGCGTGTTGTTATCGTGATCGGTCGTGGACTCGGCGTGGATAGTGGACTTCAGATCGAAGTGTAGTTGCAAGGTTGAAGTTGATGGAAAGGGTCTGAGGAAGAGGGCAGCCTTTTTATCCTCTCTTGATGAGAGTCTATTGAGATGCTGTTGTTGTGTAACAACTGTGTTCTTTGGTGTGGCTGTGTGGCCGCAGACGCTCACCTCCGGTTGGGCGCAAGTCGCCATCGACTAATTCAAGGGCATCACGCCAAGTCAGCAAAATTGCCATTGCCATTCTACAACTGCTAATGCAATACCCGTGCGTGCCATGCATCGACATTGACGTGCAATATAGCGACGATATCGAGAAGGCTTTTGGTTTATTGACTGCACCATGGCGCTGTCC
>JAAGWO010000296.1:0-44407 GCA_013266205.1 Fusarium decemcellulare
GTATTGGAAATCCGAGCATGCTAAACCGCTCTCTGCTAAATGGCCCGTCTGGCGTCGTTGTTGTTGTCGCCGCCCGCGCTTGTGGCTCCATCGCGAAGCCAACGGTAGAGAAAAAAGCCAGCCTACTTTTTGTGGCGTTCATTCGACGCCCGCTTTTTTGCTTCCATGGGTCGATGATAGGGCGCCTGCGCCAGAGAAGGCGACAAGACGCAGAGCAGAGACCGTTCAGCGGCTCTTTCGGATCCGCGCCCAGCTTCTTGGCTTGACGTAGGAGGAAGGATCTTGGTGGTTGTTCGGATCCGCAAGCGACCACTCAATCTGTCTCGTTGGTCGCTTTGGCCATGGATGACAGGAATCTCGCCTCTCCGATCGTGGGGCAGCACACACACGGACAAACACCTTTTCACATAAAACGTCCGATACGGCAGATTGTCTCTCACTGTGAGAGGTTGAATCAATGAATACTGGGGCGGCAAGCACGGCACGGCCCCAGCGTCTGGGCCCTTGCGGAGGCTCCTCGAATCCTCGTATGATGTCCACGAGGAGAGCAGAGAAAAAAAGACTGGAGCCAGTGAGATGACAACTCTGGGGCCCCATACGGCTGATATAACTCGTTCTGGAGCAATGGTTCGACTTTATCCGAGGTTATCTGCCCTCTGCTCCTTAGATCCGGGGTAATATCCGGGGGCAATCTGGATAACCGTTGTCACACGTATCTGCGTGACTTGAATTTGATTTTTTTTACTGGAGAGACGGGGTGATTTGTGTCGTCACGGTCACGTATTGTAGAGCCATGCCCCTGGTTCGTTTTACAAAGAGGTGTCGTGTTCTCCAGAGCTGACGCGCGCATAAAGTAATCACATCTTGTGCACCCCAATACTCTGTTTTTTGAACATGGGTATGGGTCTTAGACCCGGCACACCATGTAACGCCAACAGGTCCAGACACCGCAAGGGGGTGGTTGGTTCCCAGGCAATAGTTCGAGATAGAGTCCGGAGGCGCATTCGCGATGTGGGAGGAAGTCACGGGACGCGGGCGGGAGACGGAGAACACACGAATCTCCTATCTGTGGATCTGGCTTAAGCGCCCGACCAAGAATTACGACAACTGCAGCCGAGGGAGCGGGCGTCCACTCATGCACGCGACGAGGCGCACATGGACTTAAACTCTGGTCTAGCGTCTTTCGAGAAGGCTTCTGCATTGACGAGGGATCCGGACCCCAACAACCACCTCCTCCTCCTCACTCACCCCAAGTTCTGTGGCAACGATGCCCCCTGTTCCTCCTCATCGGAACCCCTTCCGCTGTGGTGCTTCTTACCCCCCTTGAAGCATTACCCTTTTGGCTACGGGACGTCTCGGGATGGGACAATTCCTGGGGGATATCATTCCACGAGAATGACTCGGTTTCCCGGTTACCGGGCGAGTGTTTGCCGAGTTGATCTCGTTTCCCCGGACTCGCGAGCTGATGAGCTGTTTTCGTGTCACAGCTTCCCCAAACATGAGTGAGGCCTCTCACTTCTTTGCTGTTGTGCCAAATCGAGATTGTCAATCTTTGAACCGTGCTCTGCTAATATCATTGTGAGGCCAGAAACTGCTGTCAACATGTCCGAGTGTCGAACCACGCCTACATCCTTCAGCGATGCCCAACGGCAACTTGGTGCAGTTCTCATACGACAAGGCCATGCGCAGGCCCTCCTCCCTCTTTCGAATACCCAAGCATCCCCGCGCCAGAATCCCCTCGCCGTTCGAAATACCCAGTGGTACCCAATTTCATAAAATTCTTTCTGGCTTCTCATCGTCTAGCTGACGGACGAGATATTCATCGTTGCGTTTCTTGCTGGTTGATCGCGGCCAGGTGTCGGTCGACCGTGTCACGCCATTTGTGCCTGACATTCCCCAGAATCCCCAGAATCCCCAGACTGCGCTGATCTAGATCATCCAACCTAAGATCCGGTCTGAGATAGACTGCGTTCTTATCGCCTATCTCTAGACAGATTGTCAGGTGGGCCCGACCAAGTGGTTGGAACAATTGTCAAGCAAGGGACATGTCGATGGAACAAGTCGACGATTGTTTAGTTGTCCAAGGTGCGTTCCCTAGTCACTTGAATATGTTATCCTGTCGGGTGTGTACTATGGTCAGAGATCTCGTGCTTGGTCAAGCGCGAAGGTTCATCATGATGTTGTTGGGTGGCGTGATGTCCATCGCAGACTCTTCACCATTTGTGTCAATCACAGCATAGTAAGATATCTACCCCATTCATGAAACCTTACTCTGCCAAATATATGTAAAGTATAAGTGTTGTGTTCTAAAAAAGATGTGCTGTGTGCAGGTTAGTTGTGCTGAGCCCCCAATCCCACGCTTGCCGACGAACTACTACGTGCAATGGTGCTGTAAACGACGTTGTCAATTCAGCAATTATGTCGTCCAAATAAGCCAGAGCCGCAATCGCCAAGTAACAGGCGAACGGAAAATAATAGCGTCTAGTTCGCCTTGGCCTCCGTCTGCCGAGCGCTGTAAGCAAAAAGTAGCTCCACAAAGCAGAGGCGCAACTCCGAGGGCGGCTGCGCCCTCCAACCACGCCGCATGATCGCCACAGGGACTCAAAACTCCAAAAACTCCCCCTCAGCGTAATTCTCAGTCGGCGGGGGAGCATCGTCTAGCTTGGGAAGCAAGGGGCGGGTAGCCAGGGGAAGTCATTCTGGCGATGTTCTTTGAAGCTTCTTTGCATATGCAACCAAAACTCCATGTCTTTCTCCAATGGTTCGTCCATGGGGCTAACAGGTGGAGGGGAATGGCACGTTGGCCCACGTGGCTTGTTTAGCCAAGGGCTTGGGAACTTCTGCTTGGTGTAAGGAATGTCAAGCATATGTTTTCTTTCGTTCGAGAAGCTTGCCATGTTTGGGTTATGGTTTCGGTGGTTGAGGGTCTGGCCCGTTTGGCCGGTCACCACTTCGGACGAGCGGAATACGAAAATACACCATGTCGACTTTGGCTACCCTACAGACATTTTCAAAAGTTTAGGGGTGATATCCCAAAAAAGTTGTCAACCATTATTATGCCCATTTTTGATGTATGCAGTCTTATTTGAGATACCTTCCTTTCGACTCTGTTATCGTGAAAATCAAAACTCCGTTGTCTTGCAAACCAACTACCCTGAAGCAACGAGTAGCTGGACTTGGGGCGGAGGATTGCCATGCTGACAGCCCTCTGTACAGGATTTCTCTAGAGGGACTTGGAGGTGCACAAAACACTAAATTTAGGCCTAAGCTTGGCCCTATGCTTCAATAAGGCTTTTACTCTATGCATGCTAGTTGAGGACCATGTCCTTCTTATAGATTCGCAATGCCAAGTATTGGGACCAATTCACCTGAAGCAATGCATCTTACCCTGTACAGGTCTCGGAAAATCTCCACCCTGGTAATTGTTTCTCCGGCATTCCGACGGCAGTCAACGATTCAGCTCTGTTCCAGGGCCGCCATTGGGCCAATGCTGCAGGTGCAGGATCCAGGAACTGAATTCTTCCGTCAGACTCAGCCTCATTCATGCAGTCAGAATCCTTTTATATCACGTCTTCAAGTCACAGGTATACAGAACATTCAGCATTGGAGACACAGCCAAGACGTTTTGGGGTGCATTGCCAAGGGAGGGGTCAATGGGGGGCTTGGACCAAGAGCCAAGGGAGGGGATTCCCAAGCGGCTTGGCTTGGAGAAAAAAGCCATGAGCCCATCGTAAGCCACAGCCGCAAGCCATCCCGTCCTTGGCTTTGGAGTAGCGCCAAGGGGGCTGCAACCCAAGACTTTTTTTTCGCCTCAGCTGATTGCTTATTGGGGTAAACACGAAATAAAGTGGTTACATGAACGAAGCCTTGTAGCCACGTGGGGGCCGCGCGCGGCTCTTGGATAGTTTCGAAGTCATGTGGGACGGAAAAACTCTCGAATATGGGATTAATTGCCTTGATATTATGGATACCGGCGCATTTGTCACCTCTGACAGATCTCGACGATCCGAATCTCGGAGCGCTTGTCGTCATAGTAGACAAGATTAAAGAATGGTAGCTTGAGCCCACGCTTTTCTTATTTCCCCCTTGGAGCAGGTTCTGCCGCCATAAAAAGAGGAGCCACTCCACCATCGTCAACGGTTATGGACCCTTTGGAGTACTGACGATGGGGTCTTTTATGGGGGCTCATTGAACGTTATTCAGCATCCCGCACTTTGACCGGTGGGATGATTTGGACAAAGGGCTTTTGAACGTGACGCCTTATCTTGAACTCATTTGCTGCCAAGGATCAGGTTTGGGGGTCCCATAGGAGAAACAAAGGGGCTCTCTTGGACGGGATCTGACGATGGTAAGAAATCCTTCAGGGTGAAACGTCAAATCAGCTCAGGACTTTGGAAGCTGGGATCTGGTCAATGCAAAACATACTTTTTCGCCTTGTTTATCAGCTCTGTGCATCAATCGATTCATGTTGTTTACCAAGACGATGAGAAGCAGTTGGTTCTCTCGGATACCACGCTGCAATGCATCTCGGCACACAAGCCGATCGCGTCCTTTTTTTCGTCCCAACATGGTCGCGACGCCACGGCGCCGGGTTCATCTTATCAATCAGATCAAGCAACCGAGCAAGACGGCGTTTCAAACCCTCCGGGACTAGGACCCAGAAGGGCTTGACGTCCCCGCTCTTCATCAACATCAGGCCTTCAAGCTCCACCGCCGTCCATGGACAAGCCTCAAAGGGAAAGCCGCTGTCGGCGGGTTTCTCTCGGCCGGCGGGTTTTGCTCTCGGTATTAATCAAGGGAGGTTTCCCTCCGTCTGCTGTTGATTGATCGTCAACGCCCATATCTTCATTCCTTTTCTGTATAGCCTGGGTGCTACAGCTGTCATTCTTTTTCTCGTCCAATAAGAACCTCGGGAAGGTTTAAACCAAAGTACACGATGCGGACTTTTACTCTCCTCACGCCGCTCATTGCTGCGGCCTCTGCCTATGAGCAGTGGGTCAACGAGCCCGACACTGGTCTTCAGACCTTGCTGAACAGTCTCGGCAACTGGACAGAGGGAACCAAGCCTTCCCTCAAGGACATCCGCGGTGTCCCTGACTTTGACTTTGCTGCCCGCCAGGTCATGACTGACCAGCAGTACGCCTTCTACCGTACTGCTGCTGCCGGCGAGTGGGGTGAGTAGTTATCTATTGGGCCAGGGGCTATTAGTTGTTGACTAACTGTTTAGCCTACCGACACAACCTCGACGTTTGGGAGAAGGCCCGTCTTCGACCTCACCAGCTCGCCAGTGTCACTGGCCTTAACGAGACTCTGGGCGTTACCATCCTCGGCCACAACTTCAGCGCTCCTATCTTCATCTCGCCTGCTGCCCGTGCTGCCTACGGCGACCCCGAGCGTGCTGAGCTCAACTTTGTTGACGCCGCTGCTGAGGAGGACATCCTCTACGTCGTATGTACACCTGAGCTAGCTCAACCACTTATAAAAACTAATCCCTCGATAGGCTGCCCTCTATGCTTCCAAGACCATCGAGGAGATTGGTGAGCAGCGTGCCAAGCACAACAACACCATCTTCCAGCAGGTAAATTTACCTTGATAAGATAACTTGTAGACTTTATCTGACCCTTCTCAAGATCTACTCCAACGCCAACCTGTCCGTTACCTGGGACGCCATGAAGCGTGCTGAGGACCAGGGTGTCAAGGCCTTTGTCTGGACCATCGATGCCCCTGCCACCTCTACCCGCCACCGTGCTGCCCGCTACGACACCACCAACGCGTAAGTAGTCTGATCTATGCCGTAGTGCCATGAGCTAACATAGTAATAGCAACGGTGTCACCTCTGTTCTTAGCGTATGATATTCCTCCTTAGCTTTTCTAACCTAATGTCTAACCGTCACAGTGGGACCTCTTCGACAAGATCAAGGCTCAAACCAAGCTCCCCATCATCCTCAAGGGCATCACCACCACAGAGGATGCCCTCAAGGCCGTTGAGAAGGGCGCCGACGGTATCTGGCTGTCCAACCACGGTGGTCGCCAGGTCGACTACTCTCCCTCGCCCCTCGAGATCGCCTACGAAATCCGCCGCAACGCCCCCGAAGTCTTTGAGAAGACCGAGGTCATCGCTGACAGCGGTGTCCGATACGGCACCGATATTATCAAGCTGCTGGCTCTTGGTGTCAAGGCCGTTGGTCTGGGCCGCCCGTAAGTTTTGAGAGAGTAAATAACTTGTTGATATGTGCTGACCCACTCTAGCTTCATGTACTCCAACATCTACGGTGTTGAGGGCCCCAAGAAGCTCATCCAGATCCTCAAGACTGAGATCCTTGCCGATGCTGCCCAGATCGGCATCAACGACCTCCACAACATCCCCGCCAAGGTGGTGAGTGTTACTGAATCCCTTTATTTCTTTATAAATTGTAATCTAACATGATTTTCAGCTCAACACCCGTGCCCTTGAGCGCGATGTCTACCTTGTGGATGGCAACTAAGCCATTTCACATTTTCTGTGTACATAGATTTTAGAGACGAAAGTCAAGCATAGTTGAACATATGAGCGTCTATATAGCGAATAGACTCGATGATAGAGTTTACATTATCGCCGATAAGCCTTGAAGCAGTGGATACTGGGTGAAGATTAGTGTACTAGAATAGTAGTAGGTGTAGGTGGGATCTTCCGTTCCAGATCAGGGAGACCACTTTTACAACATGCACAATGTGGACCACGTGATTTGGACTTGTATCAATTCAGACAGACTGTTAACTCGTTAGCGAACCCGATATTGTTAGTAGTTCCCGTGGTAAAATCAAAACCAATCACAGCTTGTTAGTAGTCAGTGATTTCCCCAACCATATCGGTCTACTCTCCATGGCGGCAAGGGCTTGGCCTGCTGCGAAGGCGAAGAGGTGGTGCAGCCATCCAGGGGGAGACTAGGACCACTCTCAATCTCCGACATGAGCTGAAGATATTCGTGGTCCAAAATCATGGCTTTGTCCTTGCCGATGTCAGTGACAGGCTGCTGGTCAGTATCTGTGGCGGCCTCATCCTTGGGATATTCAATCAAGCGACCAGCGCGCCCCTGGCCAAGTTGGTTCTCATCATCGCGGAACGTCCCATTCATCATGGCCAGATCGCGAAGCTGTTGAAGCTTTCTCTGGTTCTGGTGTTCGGGTGTAGATGTAGCCGTCTCAATAACACCCTCAACGAGCTTGCGGGCCTGGTCGACCTTGCGTTGAGAGTCTGCAGTAATGAGACAGTGGAGCGGCTCGCTGTCATCATGGCCCCCAACCGAGCGGGCTTTACCCCTCCCTTCCTTGACCGAGTCCTTGCCACGAATGACGATATTCGCACCGGACTGGTCGTTCATGGCCTTGAGGCTGCTGCCGCGGGGGCCAAGGATCTGCCCGATGAAGTTGACTGCTGGAAAGTCAATCACGGGCAAGTAAACTTTCTCGCTGATCTTGGTGACAGGTCGGCGGTAATCGTACGGGGGCCGATACGCAGGAATGGTTTTCAGAGCAGTTTCGACAAGCCGATGCCGCTCTTCTTCCAGACTTTTGCGGTAACGTTGCTCCCAGGTGTTAGTACGTCTGCCTGTGCGGTCATACTCCGGAGCGGGGGAAGGAGACCGCCGGACAGGCAGAGTGAGATCCCTGGCACGGAGCTGTCCGGTGATCTCGTCGATACGAAAGCTGCAGATGTAAGCATCGAGCTGTTCGCTCGTCATTGTTGAGGTGATGGCAGTAGGTGAGCCAGCGGTGGTGCCTCGGCCTTGGGAGCCCCAACGACTGCGGCGTCGCTTGGACTGCCGTGGGTCATTATCGAGACCCCGCTTGGAATTGAGGGATGGCATCAATGAAGCAGGAGGAAGAATGGGATGGGGCTGAAGGTGAGGTTGTCGCGGTGCTAATGTTAGTGTGATTAGTGTGGTGCAGCAGAAATCGTCAGCAACCTAAGGTGGATGGTAAAAGGCCAAGTGGCAGCCGTAAGCAGGAGGGGTCGAGGTATTTATACTTACACCGACAGCTCCAGGTGGGTGCCTGAAAAACACTGCCCTCGGCATTTTATTTTATTTAGCCGTGGATGCGTCGCGTCATATGCACGGGACGAGAATTTACGAACTCAATGCAGGCACTTTATCCTACGCGGCACAACTTGATGACTCCACCTGACTCCATGGCATGCTTGGACTCTTTTTTGTGTGTAAGTGGAGTTGTTGAGAAGAGGGGGGCTGTCTGTACAGTAGATACTTTGATGGACACAAGCCGAATATGAAGAGGGGACGCGATGCTCTCACCAAACCTTGTAAGAAAGCCATGCCTGGATTCCTCGACGTGGTAGGATGATTTCTGCACAAAAAGGGACATTTCCCTCCGTTAGCCTCTTCTCTCCTACCATGTCTGGCCAAGTCAGGGCTGGTGGCGCAGACATCGCGTGATGGAAGCGTCCGCCAGCTACCCCAGGCATCTCGCCGCGCCCTTCAACTTGCAAGACCCAAACCTTGATATCCTCCAAGGCGCACCTCTCAGTTTCCTCGAAGCAACTTTCCCCGGAGTCAACAGCGTCACAGAGGGTAGAAACCGGTCCTACATCAACTTCCACCTCAGAGACCTGCCCAGACGCCCCTGGCCCCTAACGATAGGGGGAGTCCCCATCACCTTGAGCACCAGAGCGATTGGAAGGGGGACTTTATTCCCAGACTGCCATTCTACATGGCACTACCCTCGTCCAGTTTGTGAGGAATTTGACGGCAGATACAGAGCCTTATCTGACAACGACTTGCGACGAATAACCAGGCAACTTGAGCCGCTGATCTACAACGCGTCATATGGAATCAGTATCACAGAGGTCGTCTTTGCATCCGTCGGTGTCGTCTATGTCATTCTCAAACTCGACTTGCTAAATAGCATCCTTGTTTGGGGTCGGCTGCCCAGCTCCATCGCAAAATGCCCAGCTGTTTATCTTTACGACCACGATATAGAGGAAGCCTTGTCGTGCGCAAACGGGGAGACGCAATATTCTATTCCCGCGCCGTCTGGAACATATGTGACTCGAAGCGGACCCGTATCGCCTGGTGCCATTATTCATTCCCCACATGGTTCAAGCTCTGATCAAGTAGTGGCCCATACCACGGTAGGCGTCTTGATCAAAGACGGCGCCGGGAAGCAGTTCGTGGCTACTTCTATTAACCCCAAGAACACACATGAAGTCTACCAGACTCTGCCCATTGGTCCGCCACGGTATCTTGGGACTGCTGTCGCCCAAGTGCCCTTCACATACGTGACACTAGTGAAGCCGCAGAGTAGTGTCAAGGTTACCAATGAGGTTCAAATAGCCGGGTATAAAGGACGACTGACAGGATTGCTCGACGAACAGGCAACAGACCGCGTGGCTTGGCACGATCGCATCCACATCGTCAGCCCCTTTGCCAACAATTTGGACGGCGTTGTGGAGGCCAAGTCTGTCCGGCCCGAGTATGACCTGACACAGAAAGGAAGCATGGATAAATGTGGTATAGTTGGATATACTGTGCATCACTGGGCTTACATGGGCCAGGTGGAGGATGTTGGAGATGGTGTTCAGGCGCCGATGCCTGCAAAGGGGGCTTTGGGCGCCGCGGTGGTGAGATTGCGTTGCAATAGTGTCGCTGTTGGTTTGTTCCGGCGATACTATCGGAAGGGGCCTTTTGCTGGGTTTGGTGTCTACCTAAGCGCGAGTGAGCTGGTGAAAGCTGGGTATCAGTTGGCTTGAGAGAAAGAGGAGCAAGCAGTACACGACGCTTTGCTTCCAAGTTATGATGAGTTCATGATTGCATTTATTTCATTCATCTATCATTTCTATTTCCTATCTAGGCTGAGAATCTATTTCAATGCATCCATCACCCGCTCAAGTCCCAAGTCAAGATACTCATCCGGATGTGAAAATACAATTCTAAACCAGCCAGGTTTCTCAGAACCAAAGGCTTCACCCGATGCCAAAAACACCTTCTTCTGCATCAACTTGTCCATTACCAGATTTGTGATATCCTCCGTCTCCGGCACCGAGTGCCGTGCTCGGTAAGCCTTGCCGAGATCGACCCACAGAAAGAATGCAGCGTTGACGCCGGGTGCGTATGTGATTTCGTTCTTGTTTGCCCAAGATACAACACGCTCGTATTGTGCTGATAGCTTCTTTCGATTCTCGGTCATGTATGACTCGACGAAGGCGTCGTCTTCTAGGATGTTGACCGTCACGTGGTCAGAGATGGAGGATACTGAGCTGTACAAGCCAACCGAGACCAGAGCCGCGTGCAGAGAAGGGTTGGACTGAGAGATTACAGCTCCGACTCGGATGCCGTTGGCACCAAAGTCCTTGGACATGCCCCATATCACGTGCACGAGAGCAGGGTCGATAATGTCCTTGGTGTCGATGGTGAGGGCTGACTCAAAGGGGACCGGAGGAGGGTGCTTGTCGACAGTGTTGGACCAGACGGATAAAGCGTAGATCTCATCACTGATGAAGTGAACCTGGTACTTTTGGCACAACTTCATGAGGCTGATGAGGACACTGCGAGAGTAGCAGCGTCCTAGTGGGTTGTGTGGGTGGCTGATGACGAGTCCTGCAACCCTGAGACCCTTTGCTTGCGCATCGATAATGACCTTCTCATACTTTTCCACTGCGTCTTCTTCCAGAGGGTCGACTTCGTCAAAGGGGACAGGGAGAAGCTTGGCCCCAAAACGGTATGTAAGATCCGGAACAAACGTGCCATAGTAAGGCTGACCCAATAAGACGGCATCGCCAGGGTTCGCAAGTGCCCAGGACAAATGTTCGATAGCAGCGCTGCATCCGTTGGTCATGGAGATATGAGCCGGTTCAATGGGCCGGAAGGGCTTGAGCTGCTTGTTCAGAAACTTGGACACGGCCGCCTTGACACGCTTGGTGCCTGTGGTTCCGTCTCCGTATGTAAACGCCGGATTAGAAAGGGCGAGGTTATCGTGGATGTGCTTCCGAAGCACATTGTGCATGAGGGTATTCTCAGCCACGCCAAGACTGACGATGCCGTCGGGGTTGGTCTCCTGGTCAAAGAGATTGGGAATAACCTCCCACAGGACCATGCCCTTGCTGGACTCTTCAGCCTCGTGTGCGCGTCTCGAGAGGGCCATGTTTTTCAGTTTGATATGTGTTTGAGAATGTTATCGAACCACGATACGAGGATATGCACGTTGATATAGTCGATATGGCTACCGGTGACCGACAGCCGCTCTGAACCCCATTCTTGGTGTGTCATTGCCGCCCTTAGCCGTGGCGTCGTTTAACCAAGGTTTTGTCCAATCATCTAAGAAGATTTGGGTTTTCTTTGCGGAGAACGAACGCCCTTTTGCGGAGAACGCCCTTGGACTGACTTGATGAGATTTTTAGAGGGCGTCTCGGTCAAATTACCAAACACCACCGAGCATAGCAGATCTCAAGCCTTGGTTGAAAATCCTGATGTCCACGCGCCAAGATCGGGTTCCAGGTCCGGAATAGCGTTATAGTACCGGAAGACGGTAGCTAGACTATATCTATTTAGAATATAGAAAGGCTTCCTCATCTGATAAAGATGTAGCTATATAAAATACTGTCTATAGGTTTATTAGACTATGAAGCTGTTCACGCGTATTGTGGTCCTTGCCATTGATAAATCCGACGAGTGGAAAATAAATAGAAAAGACACCAGTATTCATTAGTAACGATACTATGAGGGTTTCTAGCGGGGAACTTTGGCTTTGCCCAACCTTCGGCTCGCTTCTGTCGCACCACCCCGATCTAAAGCACCCTTCGGCATCCACCACATCCACCTCCTCCACGAGACGATTTCATCTCCAAGTGTGTCAAGAGAACTGTCGAACAAGGCGTTTCTCTCGGCGAATTTGACAAGTTCGATTGAGAAGGCCAACAAGCTCTGGGGCCGACTCCTACGCATTTGGGGTTTCGGCCTTTTCGATGACTGGTTGGGGCTTGGGAATATTTTTGCGTAGAATGTGTCGTTTGATGATATAAGGCAGCCAGACCCTCAACTCGTAGGACAAGAAACTCTTTGTCGGGACAGAAAATACCTCTATATGCGTTATTAGTCAAGGGGAAAACACGAATCCAGCCGGGATAGCACTGACGGTCCAACTCCTCCAGTGTCATCTGCTTAGTTTCTCGGACAAAGCAGAATATCATGATCCAAGCGATGAAGTTGAGTCCAGCATAAAAGCCGACTGCAGTATTAGGTCAGCACATCAACGGCAACAAGCGCTATTTGGATCGATAAGCATGCCAACTCACAGGCGCCAGTGGGAGTCATGACAGTCTGCATCCTGGGGAAAGTGAGGCTGAGAACGCCAGCTTCAGTCGCGAATGAGTCAGTCGAGGTCATGAAATTGAAGACTCCGGAGCGGCTCACCAAAGACGTTGTTAATGCACACAGCCCAAGCCATGCCCTGTTCGCGTTGAATTGTAGGGAAGACTTCGGCCGAGTACTGGAAAGCAACAGGTCCTTCGCCTAGGCAATAGGCAATGGTGAAGAGATAGACAAATCTGAACCATGTTAGCCTTTTTCAGGTTATCTCTCGTTAATTCGTCTTACAAAACGACAGGTCCAATCTGTGCCCCACGGCTCCCCGAATCATTCAACAGCGATAGTCCCGCAGCCAGGAGGAAGATGCACATGAATGGGAATGTCTACGCAACATGTAAGTCGGCCTTGAATAGCCACACCGGTAAGGGGAGTAGCTTACAGCCAAGGTTAAAAATCTTCGCCCCTTGGTGTCAATCAGAAAAAGCGTAGGGATTGTGAAGATAACCTGAATAGCACCATAGCCTAGAGATGCGTATAATGCCTCATCTTGGGAATAGCCGACGTTTCGAAAGATGCTTGAGCTGTAGAACGAAATAACTACCGAATTGTGAGCATTAGACCGTTGCAAAATCAGCCAAGCCAACGTACTGTTGATGCCGCACATCTGTTGTGCTAGCATTACGGTTGAAGCACCGTAGTTTGCCCTTCTGATTCGCGGTACAGCAAAGCAGTCCCAGAGGCGAGTGAGATAGCCGGCACCTCTTGCTTCCTTTAATTCTTCCTCATATATAACCCATGAATAATAGAAGTCCCGGGCACCAATAATTGGGTGCGCACGAAGCTTGCACATTGATTGGAATGCTTCAGCGTGACGCCCATGCTTCATAAGCCAGCGGGGAGACTCGGGGCAGAAGTAAATACCAGCCGCAAGAAAAAAGGCAGGGATGAAGGCAGAACCTAATTCAAGGCGCCAAGCAATATCCCCTACATCCTTGACGATGACATTGGCACAAAAGCCAAGAAAGATACCTTTCCCATAACCTTGGTCAGAAACACTGGCTTATAAGGAAGGCTGGCATGGTAGGGCTGGTGCAGAGTTCAACCCACGGGGGACAGAGGCTTACCTATCACGACCCAAAGCTGCCAGAACATAACGAGTGCACCTCGAATACGAGCTGGCGCCATCTCAGCAGAGTAGATAGGCACCGTAGCATTTTTGGCGCCAATCCCGATGCCCATAACGAACCGCGCAGCAAATAGACCTTGCCAGGACTGTGCAAAACCGGAACCAATAGGCGTGGCAATTAAACAGCAAGCTGTAATAAAAATCTCGCCTCGTCGGCCGAAGTAGTGATTAAGGGGATCGACGATGAAGGCACCGCTGTAGAGAAGTCAGTCGGCCGTTTCGGCGAGGTCCTGTGAAGCGGGCTATAGTGCCATGACTTACATAACTCCGGCTGTCAGAAAGATGATAGAGTTGATAATACCCACGATCCATTCGTCATTTCCAGGCTTATCGATGCCAAATTCCTTGGGAAACGATAAATTGGCCCCATTAGCCCCGGTCTGATCCCAGCCTTGAGTAGCAGCTCCGACGGCGCAAAGGCCGATCGAGTACCACAACATCTTTGGCCCGTGCCATTTATGGTCTTTCTCATATTGGAGGGCATGAAGTTCTTCGTCACTTAGCTCCGGAATCGCATTGATGTCCATTTCTCGTGCGACGAGAGCTGCTCGACCGAAAAGTTCGGCATGCTCGGGCATGCCGTGTGAGTTGGCAAAAGCGCGTGCATCGGCGACTACGTCGTCGAGTGACTTGAGCTATGCAAAATGTGAGCAGGTATATATATTGTCGAAATTCACGCCTAACCTTGAGGGGGTTCTCGACAATGTTGAGCGCAACGGATTTTGAACGTTGCTCAGGAACGTCTACACGCTCTGCACTTTGGTTTCTCTCGTGGTGAGAGACATCAGCATCACCTGTATGCGCTTCCTTATCCATCATGAATGACTGGGCGTGAGGGATCTGCAAAAGAAGCACAAGTATTCGAAATGTAAGGATTAACAGGCCTTTGTCGAGCCGGCAAAGTTTCTATTTAATATCTCTCTACCTCTGATCATGCACGCCTTTGGCAGGGTTGGCACATGGCAGATGTCTAGCTTGCGTCGTTACCACGACCATGATGGACTACTCTGCGGCGCAACTCCCGAGCAGATGCTCCCCCATATTTCGGTGAAACTCCCGACGCGGATGCCAAGAGGCTAAGGCAGGGTCGAAAGTTCGAGATGTACTGTAGGACAGAGTAGGGAAACCTGTGGAGGGACCCGAGGTTTCCGATAATGGCCCCTTCACCCGACTGAGTTCCCCAGGTTCCCCGTGTTTACGACGATTCTGGGGAAGTGTGGAGAATGCCCCATCAAGCTTAACCTTGCATAGATGCATCCATCTCGATATGTGTGGCTGCTAAGCAGCTCGGAGCGACCACCGAGCTAGGCTCGGTGAAATCCTTGAAGCGAGCGCCACAAGCTGAAAAAGGGGCTCCCTCGGTGGTCCACCCGAGCCCAATTTTGTGACATGACCGTCTCCTCAACCTCTCGACCAGACATATCGATAGTGTCACCGAGTCATACATTCACGTGCATCGTCCTAGTGGGGAATTGGGCGATCGGCAGAGCGGGCGAAGGACCGAGGGGAAGAAACTGAAGGGTTTGTAAAATACTCCATAACCGTCAATGAGCAACTAGACGTGTATATAACGACCAAGAGTTGGAACTGTGCTGTAACCAAACAACAAAGCACTTGCTCAGTATTCCCATCTCTTGAACTATCTTGAGCAATCGCAATCATCGCAATGGCCTCCGCAACAGTCACCGAAGTCTTGCAGCGAAAACCCAAGAACTTTGCCGTTCAAACCAACCCGGCGCATGACCTGCATCTCATTGAGGCCGAGGTCCCTGAGCCGGGGCCATCGGAATGCTTGATCCATGTCCGTGCCACCGGCATCTGCGGTTCAGATGTGCATTTCTGGAAGCACGGCGCCATTGGCTCCATGGTTGTTTGCGGCGAGAATGGTCTTGGCCATGAAAGTGCTGGTGTCGTCATCAAGACCGGCAAGGATGTAACCAAGTTCAAAGTTGGTAAGTAAACCGTTATCCAATCCCGCCATGTGATGGTCATCTCAGTGCTCATATTCCGGGCTATAGGCGACAGGGTTGCTCTTGAGTGCGGTGTTCCTTGTTCTAAGCCTACCTGCTACTACTGCCGAACTGGCCAGTACAACGCTTGCCCCGATGTTGTCTTCTTCTCTACTCCCCCTTACCACGGCACTCTTCGTCGCTATCACGCTCATCCTGAAGCTTGGCTACATCACTTGCCTGACACCCTTAGCTACGAGGAGGGTTCATTACTCGAGCCTCTCTCCGTGGCGCTTGCAGGCATTGACAGGTCCGGCCTTCGCATGGGCACTCCCCTGGTCATCTGCGGCGCTGGACCTATTGGTCTTGTGACTCTCCTAGCGGCCCATGCGGCCGGAGCTGCCCCTATTGTCATCACGGACCTGGATGAGAATCGCCTAGCTAAGGCCAAGTCTCTCGTTCCCCGAGTTCGTACCGTGCTTGTTGAGCGGGGAGTGGAGTCTGCGGACCTAGGCAAGAAGATTGTCGATACTCTGGGCGAGGAGGCACGACTAGTGATTGAGTGCACTGGCGTTGAGTCTAGTATCCATGCTGGTATTTATGTAAGTGCGAGACGAATTTGGTCTTGTTGTTTCTCGCGACTAACGAAACTACCCAGGCTTCTGCTTTTGGTGGCGCTGTTTTCGTCATTGGAGTTGGAAGGGATTTCCAGAACATCCCCTTTATGCATCTCTCATCCAAGGAGATTGACCTCCGCTTCCAATACCGTTACCATGACACCTACCCCAAAGCAATCAGCCTGGTGACAGAAGGACTGATCGACCTGAAGCCTCTTGTCACACACCGATTTAAGCTTGAGGAGGGTATCGAAGCGTTCGGCGTAGCGTCAAACCCTGCGGCGAGGGCGATCAAGGTTCAGATTATTGACGAGTAGACGGGTGGTTTATTTGCTCAGCCACGACACGAGTAATGATAGAGTTTTCATGTCAGAAATTTAGACCAATGATAGATTGAAAAGAATCCTGCCTCAATTTAGAGAAGCTCTCATTCGTGTGAGTTGTAGATCAATATCAAGACCTGTGAGCAAGACTATGGCTCCAAGTTTTTTCCTAGACACCTTCAGCTGTCCCATCCTTCAAGTATCCCTTTAAGGGTGCTAAGGCATATGGGACGTACTAACAGGGGACATTGAGCAGTAGGCTTGGCCTGACCAGAAGATGAGCCATTCGGTGGCTATATTTCTGTATGACCCTCGATACTACAGTGACCAGCGAGAACTTGACCACTATCTTCTTTCACTGAAAGACACTATCAACTTGGATCGAAGAGAGTCCCTGTGGCAAAGGTACGAGTATCAACTTATTGTGCCTGAGAAGCGTCAAAAATGAGTTCTTTGCGGGTTGGCTTCGATGATCTAGATAGACTAGAGACGCCGTTATGCTAGCATAGCTATTATAGCTATTTACTCTAGGTTTGCCACGGCCCAAGTAATCTGCGGGGAATCTACCTCGGTCAGACCGTTTCACGAGTGCTCACCGGCTTGTTCCGCGCCGACTCCGACGCCATTCGCAACGCGCCCCGAATCTCCAACTTGCTCCATCTCGTGGACCCCGTCTCGGTTGCACCAAGACCAAGCCACTAGTCGTCGGTGGCATCCCCGCACGAGATGTATGGATACTGATACTAAACCAAGATCGGCTCGGCGACACCCCCGAGGAGCCATTCAACCAATGACACAAGGCTCCGAGCTGCCCCAGCGTCCCCATTTCACAAGGCGAAAGTTCAAGAAAAGGACCAAACGTATAACTGAAAGGGAGAAAATGTAGCAAAATGACGATACACGGAATCGAGAAGTTATCCATAGGTGCTGTGTGCCCGAGACGATCACGATCCAAGAAATTATTCTTCGATTAGCAAATAACAGCAACCATGTCTTTGGCCGGAAAAGTCGCCATCGTCACCGGAGGAGCCCGCGGAATTGGGAAAGGCATTGTAATTACCTTAGCGAAACAAGGTGCAAAGGTAACTATTAGTCTTGGTCCATTGCTAGAAGAGAAACATCCCTGACTGAGCTTTACAGGTAGCTTTCACCTATGTATCCAAGTCGTCAGAAGCACACGCCAGAGACCTTGTCCGTCAAGTCAAGTCCCTTGGTTCTTCAGCCCACGCAATCCAAGCTGATGCTGCGTCTCTCTCGTCGCCCAAGCAAGTTATCGACTCTGCCCTTACCGCCTTCAACGTCACACACCTCGACATCCTCGTCAACAATGCCGGACTCGGGTCTGCAGGCACACGAATCGAAGAAATAACGGCCGACGAGTTCGAAACGATAATGGCGGTGAACGTTCGCGCTGTTATTTTCATGACACAAGCGTTTGTTCCTTACGTTCGGCCTGGCGGACGTATTGTCAACTTGTCATCTATTTCTGCCCGAGGCGGTTTTGCTACACAGTCAACGTACTCGGCCTCCAAGGCCGCCGTTGAAGCTCTGACCCGTTGTTGGGCAACAGAACTGGGTCATAAATACAATGTTACTGTTAATGCGGTCAACCCGGGCCCCGTGGACACGGATATGTACAGGGCAGCGGGAGAGACACACCTTGCTCGTATGGAGGAGCAGAATAAGAAGACACCGGCGGCCCCTAGAGCAGGTAGTGAGAACGATGTTGCAGAGATCATAGGATTCCTTTGTGAGGAACGATCGAGGTGGATTACTGGAGATGTTGTTTGCGCTAACGGTGGTATGATGTATATTTGAGCCAGAAGAGTAGTACAAGGCTATGCGTAGAAAACCGCGAATAGATGCCTAATAGACAAATAGGTCTGTACTGAGAACTGACGCCATCAACCTGGCATCCAAGTCCCCCAATCCGAATACGGCCCTGTAGAATCCGAACTTTCTTGCAACATGATCCCTCCGGTAGCATCTAGCAATTCAGCATCTGAAGAACTCTGAGCATAGAATGGGAACGGCATGCCACGCTCTCCAAGGAATATTGTGTTTCGGTCCTGGGCACCTGTATTGGGCACGGCGGGAGCCTGGTCTTGTGTGATCAGTTCCCAAATGTCCACAGAAGAGCCTTGCGGCTTTTGACTGTCCGTTGAAGATGTCGGTGTCTCGAACAAGGACAAGAAGAGTTCTCTTTGGCCTACGGTCGTTAGCGGAAGGTTTAGATTGCGACGAGGACAGCATACCCAGTAGCCTTTTCAAGATATCGCGAGCGCGTAGTGCCATGCTATTCGTAACACCGAGACTCCATAAACAGTCCACAGCTCGCTTCAAATCCCTTTTCCAAACAGGCGCAAGAGGATGTGCAGGGTCATAGATGCAGCAAGTTGCTTGCACAAAGGTAGCTGTGATCAACCAGTACGTGGCATACCAGGCGAGACCCCGCGGTTGATTGGGCTCCCTCTCGACGTAGCCACAAATAGACTCGACGCACTTTTCTGCCGTAGCAAGACACGTCGAGATAGGCTCGATAGATGTGTCAAGACTTTCCTTATCCTTGATCTTTCGAAACAAGATTGGTCTGCTGAGGATGATCCGGAGGTGAAATGATCGCCAGATGAGGATCCGCTTTGGGATTTCGAACCATGCTTCTGACATCAAGCCTTCGTCAAAGTAGGAGGGTAGATCTTTGTGCCACTGGGCAATGCTCCGGTCCAGTGTGACGGCCCTGTCATGGCTTGGTATCTGATGAGCAAGAAGTTCAACCTGAACCATATTGGCGATTTGCGCCAGCCTTGCATGTTGCGCAAGACAAGATGTTGTACTGGGCCCGTTTTTGGGACTGGGAAGGCTTTCCATGTCGACGGCGAGGTCCTGGTCATCGAGATTGGAGGGAGGCCGAACGTTGACTCCGACTAGTGATGCGGGTGGTCTTCCGAGGGTCAATTGAGCCCCAGAAACAAATACAAAAACGGCCCACCATGCTCGTCTACGAATTTCCATTGTGAACGGGCTCGAAGACGGTAAAAAGAATTCGCGGTGAAGGCCGATTGCGAGAGCCATACTCCAACCGATGCCAATGAGGACAAAGCTTGAATTGGGCTTGTTCCGCTTTTGCAGGTAGTTCGCCATGAGAACAAGCCCTTGGACATAACTGAGGGATCCCTTCTCCAGGATATCCATGGTCAGACTTTGTCGGGCTTTTTTGTAGAATGGGACGTCGCTGTCCGACCCATCAGTTGCGCCGACAAAGGCACCAATTGCGATAACAATGTTGTACAGTAGTGGCCACGAGCCATCGCGTGGTTTGGCCAGTGCCCCTGAAAGTCGGGCACGATATGTCCCCTCATGAAGAATTGGGTATGAGCTGTGGTAAATCTTGAAATAATCGTCCACGTACCGTGAAATGTCGGCTGATGATGCTTCAGAGGTGTTTCGGCTCTCTGTGTCGTCAAGCGGGAAAGGTGTTGGCTGATCGGCGGGGATATACAAATGCAGAGTTTGAAGGAATCTCAGGGCGGCGACTCCAGACTGAGGCCCGGTATATCCGACCTTTCCCGGCTCTGTAATAAGAGAACCCATTCCGTCAGTCGTATTATCAAAATCTTGGGTTTCGTCAAACTCGTAATCTTCAGCGTTGCTCCATTCAGCCGGACTGGGGTCGTTGGGCGGCTGATTTCCTGCTGGCCCATATCGTGTTTCTGGAGCCTCAGAAAGCGTGCCAGGACTCGAGCTGGGAGGTAGATCCTGGCCACCTGATTCAATACGTCGTATCGCATCTTGAATGTTGACTTCAGGCAGGTGAATAGCCCAAGCCTTTTCCATGGATGCTATCAATTTCTCGGCCTGATCTAAGCGTCTGTTTCGACTATCAGCAAAGAACAAGCTGCAGTGTCATCCGGCCTTGCCTTTGCAGGGTTGCAAGTGACTCTAAAACCGAGCTGTATCTGCAGTCTTTCCTGTCTCTTGCACAGTTGGAGCATTTCGCCCCTCCAGAGCATCGCACTTTGCGACGTTTGCATTCATTGCAGGCTTGTGCCTTGCGCAACAACCGCGGTCTGTTTGGCGAGTCGCCTTGTGAGCTGCTCATTGCATCTGTGTTTGAGCAAGTTCGCCTCGGATGCAAAATAAGGATGAGACCAGGAACGAAAGGTCGCACGTCCTCCTGACCCCAGCTCGGGCCACTAGTTCCACGATCCGTCCGAGCTGCGCCACAGTTCAGAGCCACACAGCGCCACAGCGCCACAGCAATTCGCAAGGAACAAGAGACCGGGTCTTCGTCCCGCAGCCTCCTCAATACTTAGCTTGGCAACAGACCGGACTTCGTACCGGACCTGCATCACAGCACTTTCTCATCAAGATGTATTCCGCAGCAATCATGAGTATATATAGAGTTCCGATTCCAGCGATGGAGAAATATCTGAAAAACATCTCTTATCATCACAATTTGTTCTTTCACCAGAATCTCAGCAGCAAGCAACAGCAAAATGACCAGCAACTCAGAAATTCTTTCGTCTAACCACGTTCCCGTGGAGGAAAGGGAAAACAGAAAGGGTACAACTTTGGCAATCTAGCTTAGTTCCACTCCATCTATGCCCTTCTTATGCTTACAGTTTCTTTAGATGCGTCCCCGAGAAAGATCACACTGCATCAGAAGATATACAACCTGCCTAAGCAGCCAACTGTGGTAGTCTGCGTAGATGGCTTCGACCCCAGCTATCTCACCAAAGGCATCGAGGACGGCATCTTGCCCAACATGGCAAAGTTTGTCAAGTCGGGCTTTCAAGCCACAGCCGACGTGGCCATGCCCACCTTCACCAACCCAAACAACGTCTCCATCATCACCGGCCAGCCGACTTCGGTGCATGGTATCGCCGGCAACTACTTCTTGGACCGGGAAACAGGGAAAGAGACCATGGTTGTTGATGATACACTGCTGCGAGGATCAACCATTCTGGCTGAGATGGCCAAGCAGGGTGTCCGAGTGGCTGCCATCACTGCCAAAGACAAACTTCGGCGCATCTTGGATCACGGATTGGGAGGTACTGAGAGTATCTGCTACTCGGCAGAGTACGCCAGCGACGACACCCTCAAGTGGCTTGGGCGTGAGGCAAGACCGAGCCAGTACTCAGGCGACCTCTCGCTGTTTGTGCTGGACGCTGGTGTCAAGCTGCTACAGGAGAAAAAGGCCGACCTGTTCTATCTGACACTTTCCGATTTTGTGCAGCACAAGCACGCTCCGGGTGAGCCCGAGGCAAACGCTTTTATGACAGCGGTGGATGAACGGCTCGGTGCCCTCGTTGACCTCGGCGCCATTGTGGCTGTCACCGGGGACCATGGCATGAGCGACAAATGCGACCCTGAAGGCAATCCAAACATTCTCTTCTTACAGGACGAGCTCGAGAGCCGCTTCGGGCCTGGTTGCGCCCGCGTAATCTGCCCCATCACCGACCCATTTGTTCGTCACCACGGAGCCCTGGGTTCCTTCGTCCGTGTCCACGTCACTGAAGCTCTCGAGGCTCAAGTTCCTGACATGGTATCGCTCTGCGCTGCCTTTGCCCAGGTTGAGGCTGTCATGCCGAGGGAGGAGGCCGCTCGAGTATGCGAGATGCCCCTGGATCGCGAGGGTGACTTTGTCGTCGTGTCCAAGAAGAATGCCGTGATTGGCTCGCGTGCGGTTGAGCATGATCTCGAGAACCTCAAGGGCCATAGACTGAGGTCCCATGGTGGGTTCTCAGAGCAGAAAGTGCCGTTGCTGATGTCTCAACCTAAGGCTGGGGAGGAAGACACGAGCTCTCGACGCTGGAGGAACTTTGACATTTTCGATCTGGTTCTCAATCATGGGCAGTGAGCTTGAGAGATTGGCTTGTTTTTGAAGTTTGCGGGCATCGTTGGAATGGGACCAAATATTAGGCTGATCATGGGCCGTTGCTAGTATTGTTAAAGCCCGGTGCGAATAACCCATCGGTGTTCCCAGAATCCAGAGAAAAGTCCATGTGTTGATCCAGAAGGAAATCATATTCTCCCATGAACCATGCGTCGAAGTCGGTTGGCCGAGTCGCCAAGTCATCCCCACTGAGAAGATTGCTTTGCCCATCTTGCCCTCCATTTGGAAGCACATTGCTTATACTGGATGGATCTACACCTAAGTCTAGCGGTTGTGATCCATCGCCCTCGCCTTGATTTTGGGTGTTCGCTAAGGAGTGTGGCTGGCATCGTTGGAGGAGCCCGTCTATGCCTTTGGTAATTCGAACTAGTAGGTGTTGCGGGTTCATGGTAGATGTTACCCGTTTCAGTGTGATGGCAAGCTGTTCGACCAAATTTCTAATCTCTTTCATATCAGGCCGGCCAAACTCGGAGAACCTGTTGCTCGGCAGCTTTAGTAGGAATACAGCAGCAAATGCAATCATGGTGTCGAAGTAGATGGGTAGTCCGTCCAGATGTGCCTGCATCTCTGTATCCGTGAGCACATTTCGTATAATAGACGAAGCTGAGTACACGGCAGAGCTGGTCACCTCCTCCAGCCCTAGAGCAGCATCTGGGGCACGGGAAGAAGTGGTGAGTTCGGCTCCGCGAAAGGCATGGGAACAGAGATATAGTTTGGCAAAGTGATACTGCAAACTGACCCCCTTACGGGGATAGTTGCCGACATGAGGATTGGGGCTGAAGCTGTCTGCCCACTCGGCTCGGAGACTGTCGAGTGCAAGATTGAAGCGACGCAAGTGAGGCACCTCGGCATCTGAGAGAGGACGGTCGCTGTGCACTCCAAACGTGTCAAAGATATTGGAACATAGACTCCAACGTAGCACTTGGCTGACCAACCGAGCGTCGTCCTCGGTAGCATGCTCGCAGTCGAGGAATCGCCGGGCGTTTCGGATGGTCTCGCACTCTCGGGTCAGGGGAGGTCGACCGAAGGCGATAGAAAAGTGGTGATCGCAGGCATACACCAGTAGATATAACCGAGACCGCAGGTAGTGCACTCGATCTCCTTGTAATGCCTTTGCCATGCTCTTGTGAAGCTGCAACTCGGTGGCCATACGCACCGCTGATCCTACCAGCGTCCACGACAAGTCGCCCAGCCAAAAGGCACCGATGCACAGAGCTCGAACTTTATCGGCGGTGCAGTCCTTTGAAAAGCTTTGCTTTGCCGCTTCTGATATGAACTCCTGATAGCAATGATCAAAGTCGGTGGCTGATGATGGAGTTGAGTGGCAATGCAAGGCACCGACTGTACAAACAGCCGCTGTCAGGAGAGAAGACGCCTCTCGGATCCGATTTAAGCTGGCTTTAGTGTAATCACCGAGGACGCGGTAGGGGAAGTGATCCAATCGGTTTTGGTATTCGTCAAAGTATGTCTGTGCATTTTCAAGGCCGATGATCCCACGGGAGATAATATCGTCAAGCTGTGTGCGTGTACTGCGAGAAGACTGTTCAGTCTGAGGCGCCCTTGACATGTAGAATCCCGGTATATCGCCTGGTCCAGATTCAAGATCCATGACGATTCCCCAGTGACTCCCTTGCTGGTTCGGATTTATATCCTCATGCTCTGAGGACGACGGAGAGACGAGACGCGTTTCTTGCTGCTGGCTCTGATCATCGATGGCATTGCCCTGGGCTGTCCTCATAGCGGCGACGTCGTCTCCTGCCCCATCATGGACTGATAATTCCGGGGTATCGTCGATATGAGTCGGTTGAAATTGTTGAATAAGTTCAGCCGGGAGGCCGGTTGTATGGTTCACGATGGTTTGAATCGCATCCTGCAGCTTCTGTACTTTGATCTCCAAGGATTGTTTCCATCTACCCGGGAGTTCAGCATCGGTTAACAAGCCAGTTCCAGAGGTGTACATAAACCGATAATTCAACTTACACAACATCGCTCTCTAACAGCATCTGCAAGCTGCGGTTAACAACGCATGATAGCCCTCTCTTGTGGCATCGAGTGCACGGTGGTTTTGAATCACGCATATGACATTTTATCTATGGTACTCGGCTCAGCTTGACCGGAAAGAGCAAGAATCTTGGCAAAGCCGGGTGGTTAGTCCATACCTTTTGCTTGCGACATGCTACACATGCGGTGATCTTACGGCTGATGTCAGGTGGTTTGGTGTCTCCGAAGGTGTTGCGGAGAGCCCGAATGGCAGATGCCGGTCCATCAGTGTCAGACATGGTGAAAGATGCATTCGTCAACTATGGATATCAGCAAATTTCCATCATGAAATGAGCCTCATGGTTGCCTTGAATGGGAGATGACTGACGTTACTAGACGGTAGGTACCGGATAAGGCGGTGGCCACTGGCAAGACGGCTGAGGGAGCTGGCGAGCCAATCAAGCTCTGCAATTATTATCTGACCCGGGAATGCATTAGCCAGTCCTGCAAGTACGGACTTCGTCCCGGCGTGTACCCCACCTGTAGTCTTGGATGGCGTATGTGGGCTGCCTACCTGAATATCATTCACTTCAACTCCTGGGCTGCCTAAACTCCCCTGTAAGGCCCGTAAGATGACCTATTCAGCCTCAGAGACGCCTTATGCAGCCTGTGACCAGTCAGAAGGACCTGCGCTCCACAGGACCAGCTCGACCTCGCGGGTGGGCACCATCTCATGCACTGTCTAGCCAGCCACTTTCACACCGAACAGGCATTCAATTCGCCGGTTTCACGAGAATAAATGAGGCTGACTGCATCTGCGCTTGGCATGAACAGCCCCAGCATGTCGAACAAAACGATGAAAAACGCGCATCGCCATCTTGTTTTAGAGTAGCCCCTCACTATTGCTGTTCCCTCGATGCATTGTCCTTCGCTATGGATCCCTTGAGTACACTAAGCATTGTCGCCGCTGTTGTACAATTCGTTGACTTTGGGAGCCGCGTGCTTTCAGGCGCGAAGGAGGCTTACAGCTCTTCGGTCGGGAGAACCTCACAGAATGCCGAGCTCTCAGCAACCGTGGTCGACTTGTCGACTTTCAGCAGCGAACTAGAAGCCAAGTCCAAGTTGCTGACAAATGTCCCTGTTGGAAGTTCTCAGGAGATTTTCGTTCGTCTCTGTTCTGAGTGCAAGGATATTAGCCGCCGGCTTGGGGATGCTATTTCGAAGCATCAAGCCACGGGAGACCATGGATTTGATCGCGCTATGAGCAGTCTTGTGGCAGTGGTCAAGGGTATCTGGTCTGCCGGCGAGATCGAGCGGATGAAGCATCGACTAGAGAAAATCAAGGAAGAGATCAACATGGCTCTTTTGATTTTCATCTGGTAGGGTCTGCTTCTCTAGCAGGAGTCTAGTCTCCAAGCTAACCTCTCGTCTTAGGGATGAGGCAAGTAAGAGAGGAGATAGTGTGGCTGAATTCGCACAACGACAAGCAGACATGATGCGAAACTTGGACCGCATCGACGAGACAACACGCAACTTCAGCCAGCAGTTTGAAGAAATGCTTGGCAACAAGGCGTACAAAAGCAGGGAAAAGACCGACCACTTCATCAGCGTCATCTGGGATTCCAAATCCCTGCCAGACCCAACGCCTCCAGATACATCCAAAATCGCAGACCAACACCTGGTTCAAAAGATCAACACGACAATAGCCAGCAGCCTTTTGTTCGGCACAATTGGCGCCCGAGAGCTGGCAATCCCAGAAGCACACACCAAGACTTTCAACTGGATATTCAATGAACCCCGTGTTGGTGATGACGACCAACCACTATGGTCAGACTTTCCGGGGTGGCTTGAGAGCGAGTCAAAAGATATCTACTGGATCACAGGAAAGCCAGGCGCCGGAAAGTCGACTCTGATGAAGCATGTTCTTAGCCAAGCGTCTCTCCGGTCCCACCTCGAAAAATGGTCTGGCAATTTGCCGCTTATTGTCGCCGGATTCTACTTCTGGAATGCCGGCACCGACTTGCAAAAGACTTCCGAAGGCCTTCTAAGAACCCTGCTTTATCAAATTCTGAGTACCCAGCCAGACCTCATCTCTCAGATCCATCCCAGACGGTGGACTCTGCTGCAAATATTTGGATCTGAAGTGTCATTGCCACGATGGACCATCGCCGAACTCATCAACTGCTTCAATGCCTTGACATCCAAAGCCGGAAGAGACTTCAACCTCGCATTACTGATTGACGGGATGGATGAGTTTGAAGGGGACCATAAGCAGCTGGTCGATCTTGTTCAGCAGATGAACTTGCACGAGGGTGTCAAAATCTGCGTCAGTAGCCGCCCGTGGAACATTTTTGACGACAGATATAGACGAGGGCCAATGTTGAAAGTCGAGAATTTGACAAAAGAGGACATTGAGGCGTTTGTTCGCGACAAGTTTAGTCAGAGCGACGGTTTTCAGGAACTGAAAGCAATGTTTCCGACCCAGTTGGACAAACTACTGAGGGACGTTGTGGACAAAGCACAAGGCGTCTTCCTATGGGTCGCGATTGTTGTCGAGTTTTGGCTCGAGGATTTGACAGAGGGCGTTAGACTCTCCAACTTGCAAGCCACGCTGGACGATATTCCGGATGATGTTGCCAAGCTGTTTGAAAGGATCTGGAACCGCATAGAGCCCAAGTTTCGTGCCGAAGCCTCGCAGTATTTTCAGCTCATCGAAGCCATGCGTCGCCAGAACCGCAGCACGTTTCTCCAGACGCTATGGTTGGCGGACGAAGACACCCCATGCGAATTTGACCTTAACGGCGTCACCGAGACCGCTGCCAAGAACGCTTTGAAGAACGCCAAGAGGAGACTCAACAGCCGAACAAAGGGCCTTGTGGACATATATGCAGATGATCGTGTCGACTACCTACATCGAACCTGTCGGGATTGGGTCCTGGGGAATTGGGAGACGATTCGCTCCGAAACAATTCCTGAGTTTGACACTGACCTCCCTCTGCTAAAGGCAATCACCATCCAGATATCCGCAGTGGCTGACAACACATTGGCTTTCATTTCATTCGAAGCCCTGAAATTCCGCAAAGTTGTTTCTCTAGTGATGACATTTGCACATGCCACTAGTGCTGAAACTTCGAAACTCGTCATGCTTCTCGATAGAGCGAACTCGGCATTCATCAAGATGTCACGTCAGGAAGGGAATTCTATGAAGTACGCCTTCTGCCCGAATTCTGTAGCTGAAATTTCCGACATCCCCGACCGCTCTAAAGATCTACACTGGGTATTTTCTATCTGCCTTCCACCCCTCCCATTGAAGTCATTGTCCGAGCCTGGAAACACCATGCATGATCCATCTCAAATTTTGTTCCTAGCTTTCTGCTCGCAAATTCCCATTTCTTCATACGTCAAAGCAAAGATATCAAGCCAGTCCGGCGTGTTTGCTCCCGGCTACGCGTTGTACTCCCTGCTTCATAGTGCAATTTTTGGTTCTCTATTCTTTGAACCCGGAGGACTCATCGGACATGACAACGAGAGACTAGAACTGGTTGGATTCATTTTGGAGAAATGTAAATTTCCCCTCGACTCCTTGAGAAACATGCTTGGCGATGTTAAGCGCTGGAAAAGGACCGGTCCTGGATACCATGCCAAGGTAGCAAGTCTCTTGCAAAGACACATTGATATAGAGACCGCCCAGGTAGACCAAACCATTCACGGAGCCTCAGCTTCACAAGGGAGATCAGAGTGGAAAGTGGGTTTAAAGAAGCGTGTCAGGGATGTGCTCAAGTTTGACTTGAAAAGGCTTTTTAAATAGTACATCGCAAGACATACCTAGAAGCCTACATCCATACGTTTATAGAAGAGATTGAGATTTCTATTGATAAACATTTGAGATTTATTGGTCTAATTCTAGTCATACGTGCTCGGGATTGGATTTACCTACATCGGCTCGCATGACTAGATGTCTCCAGACAGTGCTTTCGCCTCCGGTCAGCGGTGTAACGGTCAAGCTGTGGTATGTAAGCCAACTGGCTTGAACCCCGAGCTCCAGAAACTGAGGTGTTTGCACTGCCTGTTGTTTTATTTGCAATTATTTTAAGACAGAAGTATATTCATAGCAATGCAAGCCTTTCTCTACAGGTATATTCTGCATTCTTGCAGAGCTTGCTAGATCAAAACCAGGGAGGGAAACGCACATTACTTAGATCCGGTTCTGTTCAACACTGCTCTGTACCATCGTCCCTCTGTGAGCAGATTCTTGGTCTCCTTCCCAACGGCATACGATGCTGCGGTCTTACCATTGGAGCATGTAGCCCTCGGATCAGCGCCATTTTCGAGCAGAAGCTTGACCATGGACACGTTCCCCCACATGGCAGCGCGTGCCAGGGGCGTCCGACCTGCGGAATCCAGCTTGTCGGCCTTTGCGCCATGCTTTAACAGAAACTCAACGAGACTCTGGTTTCCTTCCATACACGCGATCAATAAGGGCGTCTGTCTCTTCATATCCCTCGCCTCAATGTCGGCACCATGCTCAAGTAGAAATTCGACAAGAGCTTCGTCTCCCTTGTAACATGCGTAGCATAATGGTGTGCGATTTTCCAAATCTCTCGTCTCGATGTTGGCGCCGTAGCTGACGAGAAGACTCGAAATGGTTGCGTGGCCTTGGGTAAAGGCTTGCCAGAAAGCGGTTTGTTCGTTGAGGCCTTTGGCTTCTAGCGGCGACGCTTTGTTGATGAGCAAAGGCTCTACAATGCGGGCGTACCCCTTGGAAGCTGCTTCGCAAAGAGCGGTTTGGCCAGCCTCGCTGTCGATAGCTCTGTGCTCCAAAAGTAACCGGACCGTGTCGAAGTCGCCTCTCGAGGCAGCGTGCCAAAGAGCAGACTCGCCCTTACCACGTACATTGGCGCTTACCACGCCTGTTGCCAGAAGCAGCCCAACGGTGGCTGTGTGTCCGTTTCGGGCTGCATACCATAGTGCTGTCAGTCCGAGGTCGTCTTTGGCATCGGGTTGTACTCTAGCGGTGGACAGGATTAGTCGGACAACTGCCTCGTGGCCGAATTCGGCTGCGTGGGAGAGCACTGTGCGACCGGTTCTGTCGACGAGGAAATTTGATGTATCTCTTCTGGTCATGAGCTGGCTGACCAGACGCTCATGGCCACCGCGGGCAGCGAGGCATATTGCCGATTGGGCGTCATCACCAGAAGCGCCCGTCAAGGCGCCAGTTTGAGCTAGAAGTAGC
The DNA here is from genome assembly GCA_013266205.1 of Fusarium decemcellulare. Lineage (NCBI taxonomy): Eukaryota > Fungi > Ascomycota > Sordariomycetes > Hypocreales > Nectriaceae > Fusarium > Fusarium decemcellulare. Next base: position 29,484 of record JAAGWO010000296.1, read on the forward strand.
CATACGGCTCCCTCGTCACCTGCAGCCGCAGCAGCCGATAGCGACGAGTAGACTTTGCCGAGTGGTGCCTCTGGTACCACGCGCGATTTTCTGTCACGCGGGCGTGGATCGCGGGTCTGTAGTCTGATACACAGGGTCCGAACAGGATATTGTATAAAGTTGAAGTGGTTTAGATCAACCGTTTCAAACTCTTCGGGTTTGCATCTTTCGTAATGTTCCATCGTCAGGTAGACGTCACGCAAGTGGACTGCAATCAGTTCATTTCTCCTCCCAGCCTCGGCGCAGTACAGAATGACGATTCCTCTGCCAGATTCATCCTGAGCAATGAAGGGGGCATCCATGTGGACTCCCTTGTTGGTGAGTGTGAAGGGACTGTTGTACGGCGTGAAGGGGTTCCACGGAATGATGTTGCCAGAGTCTTTGAAGGCTGAGGGTGTTGGGGCGAGGAAACCGCCGTGTTCGCCGGGGTGTCGCCAGGCAAAGAGGCTATGGTCTTCTGATACGCGCATTATCTCCTCTTGGAGCCTGTAGAACGCCTTTTCGCCTTCTCCGTAGAGGAGAGGCATGTTGATGCCAAAGATTCCCATCAACGAGTATGCGCGGTCCTCTTTTCGAGTTGTTACCCTGTCGGCAGCCCAGGACATCCTCTGCGCAATACTTGTTGTCTCTAGTTTTTCGCTGTCGCAGAGGATGAATGCGGGGATACCAGTCCGATGTGAGATGGCTTCCACGAGGCTCATCTTGGTCCCTAGTTCGTTCCATTCCTTGTCGAAGAAGATCATGTCGTGTGGCGCGATGAGCTCTTGAAGTGTCCATCCCCTGGTAAACCACCTACTATTGGAGAGCTCAGATAGCGCCGAGACGTCTGAAAGATATGCGTAGCATATGCCGGCCTCTTGGTAATACCGGTACATGGAATTAATAGCCTCCGACAGTTCTGCGCTGCTCGTCTTGTCGATGCAGCAGGTATCGTCCCAGATGTACTCGAACCCATTGTCCCGCGCAATGCGACAGCAGCTCTCGAGCTTCGCATAGCCCTTTTTATTCAACGCCGTGACCTGCTGCATGTCCTGGAACAGGACTTCCTCTTGCTCCCATGTGTGGGACAGGATGGCGTATCTGGGGATCTTGTCATCGTCGAAATGCGCGAGTTGGATGCGTTTTGTGTCGACGAGACGCATGTTTACGGTTTTGGATGAAGTGGACAGGTTGAGGCTCAGTTGATGGAGGAGGCACCTGACCACTAACGAGCGCCCTTGCAGGAACATCATTTCCGATTGCTCAATTGGGCTCTCTGCTGAGCATTCCCCGCACTGTCAGGCAATAGCAGAAGATGAGCCATATTCTTGGCATCATCTCAATTCTTCAATAAAATAAGATAGGCACTTAGCCAAGGAATGCCCAGACTACCGGCGATTACATTAACTGCATGTAGACTACTTGCGCAATCTCGAATCCAATGTATTATGCTGCTCACTACCGCCATCACAGCCCGGAAGGTCCCTGTTCAAGGAGTCGCAATCACCTATGCAGTCATATTGCCGCCTGTCCATCCCGATACAATCCATCCTCCCATCTTATCCCGGCAGTATGCCTACAACCAGACTGACGTGGCATTCGGGCCGCCCAGGTAGACATTGATTTGCATGGCCTGAAGCTCATCATCATAGTATTGAAGCAATTCGAGAGTGTCACCTGTCGCTTCAGTGGGAGCAAGTAACGAAAGACCGTCTTGGGCCTTGATCCAGACCTCCTGTGCTTCCTGGGCCACACTCAAGTCATCCGGGATAAAGGCCGAGATGTTCCCATTGTAGGGATATACCTTGCCTGGAACGACGCCGCTGGTCAGGACAAAGCCCAACTCCTCATCAATGACTAGACCAACGCGTGCGTTGTCGTCAATTGGATGCTCTGGGGGCCAAGAGCAGGGCACCTCCGGCGACGAATTGTTCCCCCAGACTCCGGTGTCAACCACCTTCCAGCCTATTTCGGTGAACTGGCAGTTATCATTGACATTAACCGAGAAGTTGCTAGATCTGGCGAAAAGCGCTTGACTAAGAGCTTCCAGAGTTGCCCGGCTGGGGTTTGTACGATTAGTCGGAGGGTTCATCAGTACAGCGTTGTTGGCCGCAAGTTCCTCAGGCGAAAAAGAGAAGCCGTGGTCGCCGCGGCCACGGTTGATGAACAATTCTATCTCGGAGATGCGCTGATCGACTAGCTTGACTCGACCACGAAGAACTGCCTGGGTCGCGTCGTTGCCCTCGCTGATATCTAGGGCAAAGTACGCTGAGCATTGAGTGGTGTCGAGGGCTAGAATGGTAGGTAAGCCGGTCCTGGTGATGGTCCGCCAGGAGGTCATGAAGCTGAGTGCAGCCGGGTGCGAGTTTTCGGTCGCCTTGTAGGTGCTTGCCAGAGGAAGGCTATATGGGTCGTGTGCCACCATGGAACCAAGGACTTGGGTAACGAGTCCCGTCAGATAGTCCCGGGAGCATCCGCTGTCGGCAGACTCTAACGCATGTCGGCGTATTGGTTCAGCCATAGGCGTCGCGAATACCATCGTCGCCAAGACGAGGGCTGCCACTCTAGTTAAGATATTTCGCTTCATTGTTGCTGTGAGCGATGTTGTCCTGAAGAGCTAAAGTCCTAGGGGATGCAAGAATTGGAAGTTGTGCTGACAAGCCACCAGGAAATGTTTGTCAATCTATAGCTTGGAGACGATACACGATTCAAGTCTTAGGATAACATGCTTCAATATATAGTCTTTAAGCATCCTCAAGCAGTTCAACAACTTTGCCTGATTTCTCTAAGTGATCGGCTAGTGGCTTGCGCAAGCTACCCCGGATTCTGCAACCATAGAACGCGGGGAAACCCGAACCCATCGAGTAATAACAACTCACGCCCAGATGCGGACCCTGTATGGTCTCTCCACATGGTCGGACGATCAGTCTTTTCTCCACGTTCCGAGATTACAGATTGAACCTATCCTCCGTTGATAGTAGGATCGTGCAGAATGGCCTGAACTTTTTCCGATTTCACTGCTCCGGATGTGGGGGATCTTACGCGGCTTCGATGTATTTAGATCTCTTCCCCGCGTTTACCTGGTCAGGGTCGATCTCTCCTCCACTTACCGATAAATGAATGATGTTACCATGCCCGCAATCCCGAAGGTACGAAGTCTTATACGAAAATATTAGATGTGCTTCCTATTTTCATTGTAGCGATGCTTTGCCGTCGACACCCCCTAGCTTACAATACTATTATGCTCTATGCTCCTTGATGATTTCTTCTACAACATCCAATTTGGTCATCTTCTTCAACATGCCTTCAAACATGTTGCACGGTATCATGCTGGCCACATGAGCAATAGACGCACTCTCACCCTTCCAGATAACAGCAGGTGGGTTCTTGCTCAACAATGACGACATGACCTCTGACGCCCACTGCTCTGCAGGTATGCCCGTGTCTGAAAGACCCTCCTGACTCATAGCCTTCTCAACCACTCCGCGAGCTGGTTCGTATATCGATCCTTGAGGCAACTTGTCGGCGTTCTTGTTGGCATTGCTATTCGTGATGATGTTGGTGTGCACACCAGCCGTCTTGAGCTCAATCACTCGTACCCTGAAAGCGGCAAGCTCCATGCGCATCGTTTGCGTGAGCATGGCCAGGGCTGGCTTTGAAGCGTTGTAGACGCCTTGAAATGGTAGCGCAGTCACAGAGCCGACGGAGGTATGGTTGACAATCATGCTCATGGTGCCGGGAGACGAAGAGGCCTGGAGCAGGAGAGGCAGGAACGCTTGTGTGACAGCAATCTGGGACCAGACGTTGAGGTCGAAGAGTTCCTTGGCTGCATCAAGGGATATGTCGACGATGGGCATGATGTAACTGCCACCGGCGTTGTTGATGAGGACATCCAGGCCTCTTCCTGCGGGTAAAAGAGAAGTTACCGAGGTGACAGCGTCGATGATGGAGGAGGATGATGTATTATCCAGAGCCACTGTATGTATCCCGTGTTCCTCAAGTGGTGAGAGTTTGGCCAGATTACGGCCTGTTGCGTAAACATGGTGGCCAGCTTTACAGAAGGCAATGGCTAGGGCAGCACCCGCTCCACCTGGAGAGCATCCGGTTATGAGGACTGTCAATTTTTTGGTGGCATGCATTATTCCCGTCCGAGAAAAGAGTGTATTCTTTGATGGTCAGCTGGTTTCTTTGCCTCTGGTAGAAAGTTAAATAATGACGATAAAAACAATGGTAGGTCTGTAATGGTGTGAATGGACAAAGAAGAGTTGATATTTGGGAGATGGCCAGATGCGAACATGTCATGAAGCATTGAAACACGTCCATTTTATACTAGGGTTTTCCAACCTTTGCTTAAGAGCTACTCTTGTTGGTGTAGAATTTGCGGCTCTCCTGCGGACTTCGCGGACTTCGGGGGCTCGCAAGCGATGGCTTACACGGTGGCTTACGCACGTGACACGAGCTGACATGGAGAGGCCAGGATAGCTCAACACCGCAATCAACACCGCAATCGCCGCGTTAGTTCGCGTCTCTACATTTCCAAGATCCCGCGAACTCCGAATTCATTAGGCACACAGAGAACTTGCGGAGCCGCCAAGAGCGCCGCATCGCCGACCTACGGAGTTGATCGGAGCTCAATTCCGCTATGCAGGCGTCATCGGAATCTTCAACTCCCCTATCGACGCGTCGGAAGAACTGCAATTCATGTGTTCAGTCCAAAAGACGATGTGACAGACGGACACCCATTTGCTCTCTATGCGCAAAGAGAGGTGTGCCCTGCACATATGGAAAACCAAGGAAAGGAACCAGACATTGTTCAAAGCTGCACGCACCCTTTATCGAGGCTGCATCTCCTCCGGACCCTTCAGCAACATGGTTCGATTTGGGCATGACACTCGATATGAGTCCCCTTGAAGACACGTTTCTCGAGTCTCAGCCCGAAACTAGTTATCCAACAGCTACACCTGACCTGTTGTCTCATGCATTGATCTCGAACGAGATTCCAATGGGAATGTTTGGCAGCAGTGAGGGCACCAACACCTCCTATCCCAGTTCTACGCATTTGGAGAGTCATATGATTGAAGAATGCGATCAACCGCCTCCGCGTTTGGGTAGCCCGGCCGACGATGACATTATGAAGAGTTGGGAGTTCATGGGCATATTCTGCGTCAGTATACCCTTCCCGTTGAGTAGTATACCTAGAATAAGACTAACATAGCCAGGGTGATGTTCAACCTTGGCATCTCCACGATCCCGAGTCAAGATTACATTTTGTAACGGACAGAGTCAAGGCCTTCCCGGGGCAAATAGCCGATTGCAATGCTGCCCCATTCTTGCACCAGAATCTGTATCAGAATTCCATGCCTAGGTGTATTTTGTCATGCTTCTCTACATGCGTTCTCTACACGAAACGTACTCCAGCAAACACGGGTATGGTGCTGCGGACACTACAGAATAACGTGCGTGACTTGATCGACGGCGAGTCTGATCAGAAGACGCCTTTGCATCGGCTGGCACGCACGCAAGCACTTTTCATTTATCAAATCATCCGCCTCTTTGACGGGGATATTTCTTTACGTGCTCAGGGTGAGAAGGACATGCACCTGCTACAGGCGTGGCTCGATGAGCTGTGCTGCTTGCGCAATAATCTGGGAGGTTCTGCGCAAGGGAGAGAGAGCCAGGCTTCACCAACTTGGAAGGTTCGTACCAATCAGCGTAGTTCATTGTGTCGCTTCTTAACCTCTTATGATTAGGAATGGATATTCGACGAGTCAGTGCGCAGAACGATCATAATGGCATACTCCGTCATAGGCCTATACGACATGATGAAAGAACCCGGGGAAAAACTAGGTAAACCATTTTCAACCCGCATACAGTAGTCGGGCGACTAATTTAATCTGGCACAGGACATCCAGGGCCATGGGCTTACATGCATCGCTGGACACTCGGCGGCTTCCTATGGAAAGCCAAATCGGTATCGGAATTTGACCGTCTCTGGAGGCGGAACCAACATTTTGTGATTTCCAGCTACTCATTTGAGAGATTCATTGCTCAGGGAAAAGGCGAAGAAATTGATGACTTCGCTGAAATACTCCTCAGTGTGTGAGTGGTAAGGAGATCGCTGCTGAAACATGATGCTAATAGTCTAATGCAGATATTTGGGGGTGGACGCGACAAAGAGGTTTATAGCGAAAGGGACAGAGCCAGAGTCAGTCACATTGAAATAACCTTGGTGTTTGCATTTGGAACTTTTTGGAAATTCAAGTCTTGGTTCATGGAACCTACAACTGGCAATTACTTGTCAGTGACCTCTCTTACCGAAGGCAGAGAGGCCAACCACAATACCAAAGAACAAAGTTTTTAGTCTTCAGCAGTACCTCAACAACTATCGGGGTAGTGCGGGTTTCAAAAAGTTCTTTTTCAACCAGGGTGCATAGCCATTCTCGTTTTGGTGGCAAAAACACCATCTCCGTAGGGCCACGTGATGGTGCTCCTGGGCTTTCTGTGAGGCTGATTTCGGTGGCTGAGGCATAAAACCAAGATTGAGCCATGACACAGAACCTTGCGATACCATTATCACATTATGGCCACGGCTTCACCAGTATATACACCACTCGGCGACCCTTCACGGAATATCCGACTGTTGGAAATCTTTGTCAGGGATTCTAAGCGGCGGCCTCGAGTGACTTGTCGCATGAGAACTGTAGCTCTCCAAGATGCACCGCCATTTGCCGCTCTCTCCTACGTCTGGGGAGATCCCAGCGGACATGAGAATATCGTCCTCAATAGCCAACTTGTATCGGTTACCAAGAATCTTGAAGGTGCACTTCGCTGTGCTCCCTCCTTTCAAAGGATACACCCAGCTTGTGGGCCAGCCTTCTTGCTGTGGGCTGATGCCATCTGTATTGATCAGGGACATTTGAAAGAGAGAACAGCCCAGGTCAAGTTAATGGCAAGGCTTTACCAACAAGCAGAATGCGTATTTGCTTGGCTGGGCTCTCAAGATGAGGACAAGGCATTTCGCTCCTTGAGGCCTATCCTACACAAAATCGCTCCCTTGAGCGAGCCATCCAACCAGAGCTCAATGTTAGAGACCCTGGCAAGCCTTGAGTGGCTGATGCCATACCCAGAACTCTGCAAAAACGACGTCTTGCCTTCAAAGGACCCCAAATTAAAAGACATTCCCTTGTTGTTTAACGCCTGTTGGTCGGCCATCAACGACCTTCTCAGACGACCCTACTGGACTCGCGTATGGATCTTTCAGGAAGCCGTGCTGGCAAAGAAACTCATCCTGGCATGCCCTACATCGGCTATGGTCTTTGACGATCTGGGGGCGGTCGGCATAGCTCTCGAGGCCCTACAATGGTATCTGAGAGTTGTGCCATCGTCAAAACCGAATTTCATTGGGATCGGGGTGTGGTACTTCCTTAGGGACATACTGGACTGGAGCCCGATTGTTTCTATCATGCGTGTGCGAAATGCTAGAAGCTCAGGGATTCCAGATGAAGAGTTTCGACGGCGTTGTGCCCTCGCGACAGTTGGTTTTGATCTTGATGCGACTGACCCGAGGGATCGTGTCTATGGCCTTCTCGCGCTCACCGGAATGAAAATTGAGCCAAACTACGACAGATCCCTTGGGCAAGTTTATACCGAATTCTCGTTGGGCTGGCTGGAGGCCTCTCAGTCGACCGGTCTTCCTCACGAGCTCATGTTTCTTGCCTACGCTGGCATAGGCATTTTTGGTGACGAGCCCTCTCTGCCTTCCTGGGTTCCGAATTTCCGGGATCAATCTCAGATGAAGGTCAAGATTGTCACCGCAACAGCCAACGAAGACCTATTAGGGCCTCCAACCAGCGCTGTCCCTGTGCGCATACAGGATGGCGCCCTAATCGTTCCGGGGATTGAAGTAAATGTGATTGCCAAGGTGCATCCATTCCCGCAGGGGCAGGACACCGCTCCGACGATGGCAGCAATGATGGCAGAGACGAAGGACATTATATCCGCCTTTTCGAAACTTGATCTAGCACAGAGGCGTAAGAACGTCGCCGCTGCCATCGACAGTCCAACCCCTAGAAAAAGCAAAGATGCGACAGAAAACAAGGATTTTGAGGCTTTGTATACTTTTCTAGTCGACTTCTTGTCCCGAAAAGCCTCGGGTTACGCAAACGGTATTCCGCCCATACAGGCACTCATACGCGTTATTTGGTGCCATAATATGGGTCGCAAAGTCACTGGTCAAACCGTTATGCGTGGCTTGAACTTTCTCAAATTTCTTTCCCTTCAAGGTCCACACCCAACGGCCAAGGAGAACCTGGAACGTCTTGGGTTTACAATAGACGACGATTTTGACCGGCTGTTTAGTGAAAAGGTGTTTCCTGTTAACGGGCTTGAGTCGGAGATTAGCGCGTACAAAGGCAGCCTTCTCCGCGAGTTTAAGAACTGGGAACCGATTGGGGGCTTGACAGAAATGATGGAGCTTCATAATCGTTTGGTGGATTTAAGCAGTTGTTGGAGACTGACCGAGACGGAGAAGGGCTATCTAGGGTTAGGACCGAAAGGCGCAGTGCCCGGGGATGTTGTGACGATGCTTAAGGGGAGCCATGTCCCTGTGATACTACGGAAGGATGGCAATAACTTTCGACATGTCGGAACATCATTTATTCTTGGTTTAATGGACGGGGAACTCTCGGAAAGCATGAACGACGGGGAACAAGCTAGGGAGAGTTTTAGCATATTATAACGCCGTTCAGACATTCGCTAAAAGAAGTTCCATAGACAGATAAAAGAAAGTACTACATTAGATACCTAGTGCAGCTGAAGAGATATCAACCGGCCCGATCCTTATAGCTAGCTGCATTAATAAACACGTAGGTGTGACCACTACATGCCGTTTGCGCCTAGCTCATACTTAGCCTCTTAGCCAGGCATAATTTACCAGATATAACATAGTATTTATTATCTATCTCTTCTAGGATTTCTATAGCCTATTATTAATATTTAATAGGTAAGATTAAATAAAGCGATTTACTTATTTACTACCCCTAGGCAGACTATCCTTATAAGGGATATACCCTATTCTTACTCCTATCTTATATATAGTATTCTCTACTAATAACTAAGGCCGATTTACTATATAGGGAGCATTATATGTACAAACTATCTATCTATCTTATCGTGCTATTTATCCAGCTTCTACTATAACAAAGAACACAGTATCTTAACACATCATAGTATCATGACCAATGCTAACGCAGTTGCCTAATATCTATCAACTTTCTTAATTACTTGCTGAAAGTCTGGGTCTAACTATTTCCTCGGTGGCTCCGGCTCCTCCACTTGCCATCCTGCCCTTGAACAGGTCTCCCGAGCCGCGCAATTGCGGGCGCTTTCACTGCAAGTTTAACCCCTATCAACCGCTCGTGTGCCCCATATAATCGTGTCTGCCTTGCCAAGCCGCCAATTTCACTGCAAATTTAACCCCCCTCGATAGATGAGATTTCACCGTTGGCATTCAACAGTAACGCGTAGTACTACTTACTGATAATGACGATAGGCCTAGCTTTAGCTGCAAATCCTGGAATCTCAGTTGGTTGATCCGGCCCCGTTTCTTTGCTTTCCTAAAAACGGAGAACAGTTCATGCCCCATGGTAAGGTATCTGAAAGCATTGATAGGAGCTTACTGTTCAACTCAGAAATACTCTAGGTTCAAGGAATGCTGGGTCATCATTTTTTAGTAAATGTTGTGGCCTTGGTTCCATAGTTCCCTCTGAAGTCATTGAGTTTGAGAAAAGAGTGGCCATAAGTTCAGCTGCTGCGAAGACCCAGCACACAAACTTGAAATACAAGTCAGAGAATAACATAGGGCTACATATGACAACTAGAAATGATTGAAAATGTCAGATAAAGGCACTGTCTCAATGTTTCCCCGATCCCGCAATCTCCATACTGCATAATAAGGTAAGAACAATATCCAAGCCTCAGAATGAGTGACAGAGCTCAACACTTGTGTCTCGCGTATGTTCAATTTATTTACCGAGGAAATATTCTTGGGCCTGTTGAAACAACTTTGGGGCGTGAAGACTTCTCCATAATGGTTTCAACAGCCTGAAGAAGTTGAAAATCATGTTCTGGAGCGCCAACAAGATTGACAACCACGGGGAGAAACTCGTCTCGACAACTGATCTTTGACTTGTAAGGCACGTCTCCGATGGGAATGACGATATCAGGAGCGCCTAATATTGGTGGAAGAAAGAGTTGATCCAAGGCAGATTGCTGCTTAGGGGAAGGTGATGGTTCATCGCGATAGTTAGGCTCGGCGTTGGCGACAGGAAGTATCACTAAGGTTTCCATGTTTTCATCGCCGAACAGTTGCGCGTGTAACCAACCCTTGTAGATTTTCAGCCGTTTTGTAGCTTCCTCGTACTCGGCAGGAGATACTCTAGCGCCTTGATCCCATCTGTCATGAACAAAGGGTATTACGTATGGCGGACGGCCATATTTGTCCGTATACGACCTTCGAAAGTCGACCGTCGAGAGGTAGAATTGATAATAGTAAGTCCGGCGAATAACATCATCCAGATACTCATCGACACCTTCGCTAACACAGGAAGGAGGTGACTGTTTCCACGAATCTCGGATGGAGAATAGTGTAACTCTGGCATGTAGCAGATTCTCCATGTCTTCGATCAAGGAATCAACCAACTTCATCTGATGCCGGTTCCTCACTGGTAGGTACTCCATGGGGTAGATGAGCTTGTATGGTCGCTTTGAGGGTTGTGATAATCTGAGAGATGGTGGCGGCAACCAAAGTTTCATGACCTGTTGGATAATGTCGAGACTTCGCGCGAAAAGACAGGGCGTGTCAAACTTGTCGTAGGTTCTGACGAGGCCACTGCGAGAAACGAAGCTGTGAGAGGGCCTGAATTGCCAAACACCATTGACCATAGCTGGTCGACGACCGCTTCCGCTAGTATCAGTGCCAAGTGCGCAGTCGATCCAGTCGTATGCCGCCACAGCAACGGCACTCCCACTGCTGCTCCCAGCAGGTGATTGATAGCCATCTCCCCTAGGGTTAAAGGCGGTTGGATAGTCGACAGCATCCAGAGGCTCCTCTCGGGCCACCATCGAGCTGAGCTTGGTCAGACCCAGAACGTGAGCGCCGTTCTTTACAAGCACATGAACCACTTCAGCCGTATAAGGTGCTGGGTCGCTCATCTCGTAGTAGTCGCGATTGCAAAGGGACGTTTTTAGGCCCCGGAGAAAATAACAATCCTTCACAGCGACACGAAGTTGCTGCTGAGACTTTGCGACAAACGTGTGTGCACGGGGCGGCACAGCAACGGCCAGACAATCATATAAGGAGCCTGCTGCTTCAAGTTGTTGGAACTTCATGTCTCTCCCACCGGATCTTAATGGTTGGTCAGATCATAGGTAGATGGAGGGGAGCTTGGTTTCCGGGAAGATACTCACCGTTCTAGCCTCGGCTTGATTGTCGACAAGAAAGCCCCCTGCTCATCGTCATGCAGACGACAGACACTCTTCAGCGCCTTACCGACATAGTAGTATGGGCCAGAAACTAAAGACAGCCCATCCTGGTCCACAACTCTGACTTCCACCCACTCGTTACCAAGCCCTTTCAAATACTCTCGGCAATCTAGTGGGACGGTCTGTCCACCACGAGGCGTGGTGAAGATGACGCCCGTGAGGAATGATTTACTATCATATACGTCGCAATTGTCCAGAGTAGCGATGAGCCCTTGAAGCCATTCCTTCGTGATTGGTGCACCTTGCTTGTTCTCAATAACAGTCACCGGTGAAGGAGCTGGAAACAGTGGGACCGTCGGCTCAAACTGGATACGTATATATCAGTTTCAAATTTATTGATGGTATTTCTCCGCTAACCCACCGCGATTGACTCAAAGGCGACATAGCGCACGCCCCTTGCCTCAAAAATAACCGTAGATTTGGAAGGCTGTGGCCGGATGACAGGATTGGTTGCCTTAGTGGTCTTGGAGCTCTTGCGAATTGATCCCCCAAACAAACTCACGAGAGGACTAAGGCAAATCAAATCTTGCATCATTGCAAGAGCGTAGGAGACCAAACCGGAGGGCATTTTGCAATGAAACTCCTCTCAATCAACTGAGTGATGCTGAGGAGAGCCTTATCTGCTTGGACGAAAGAGAGCCCAAAAGTTGGGCTTTTTCCAGAGCCTTGTTCTTCCTGCAGGATGGATGATCCGGCATAGCCGACAGGCCGAGGGAAGGGGGTCAGACGATTGCACATTACCCAATGCCTCATGAAATGGACCGTGCAGCCTTTTTGTAATAAAGGTTGGGGGACTCAGCTCAGTCCTCGAATATTTGTGTTACTCTGGTCATGGCTTGAGTATCGTGCATGCCAGGAGGTTTCACTCGGGCATTGATGATCAAAATGTGCTTCTCCGGTGTCTCAGCACACCCTCCTCAACTCTCCATTTTGCTTATTTTCCATTCCTTCCAGCCTCTTAGCAGGCCTCGATTCTCGTCTCGAATCGGTGCATATTCGGTGTGTCCGACGTCTCATATTGTGTAACGAGGCCAGGATGCGCTTTTGCCTAAGTGCCCGAAAGCTACAGGACACAGGTGCAAGATCAGCCGATGCAAGGTCATGGACTCTTGGCTTTTCGCTGACCCCGCACACCCTTACATTAGTACGCTGTTGGGGGCAAGACTGATCAGAGCCTCGTCTGTCTGGTGCATTCGAAGGTACTTTGACTTCATCCGATGGGCGATTCCGCCAAAAGGTGTCTCAGGTCAGATGGGAAGAGGCATGCTCTTCGGTCTCGAGTGTTTCACAATTAAGTCTGTGCGACCGGCGTTCGGGAAGATACCTAGGATTGGCGAAAAGTAGACATTCTACGACCACAACGCCATGAGTGTCTGTCGCGAGGCTCGGCAGTCCCGGAGGTTTACGAAGTAGGCCGCACATAATCGCAATCGATTGTAGACAGTACAATAATTCTTTCCCACGTGGAACCGTAAGAAGAGAGATTCAACCTCTTTGGTGGGTACCTCAAGGCACGTATATGATTGGTCTCCATGGTTTCAAGGGTGGTGCGCCTTGTGGCGTAACAACGTGCATGCATAATGCGGGTTCCATAGTCGCGTTTCTTAGCTCCATACGGTATCCCGAGCCTGATCGAAACCATTGCCTTGCTTTTCAGTCCTTTTGCTCAACAAAATTAACACTTATGCCTGCAGCCCGATTCTCGAGGTTGCTTCAAATAAAGGATAAATGGTCTCGCAATGTTAGGGTTTGCCCCTAGCCTGCTTGTAGACATGGTGGGATGTGGAGAATTCCTTATCTTGCCTAAGGTGGACATTTTTCTCACAAAAATAGCGTTTCGAGGTCAAATAACGTTATTCAAGTAACAAAGGTCCATTCAACATTTAAACTCAATCCCCCAAGTATCTTTCAAGCCCGCAAGGCCCAGGATGAGGGCTTAATTTGCCGCACCTAGGTACGTTGTGCCTTATCAGTAACGGGCGTCTGCGTGATAACATTCAACGAATGCCCCTGCGCATTCCCGTCCATAATGACCTGCTGGCCCTTCAAAAACCCATGGTTGGTTCCCTTGACTTGGGGGCCGTTTGATTCACTGCCCATGGCAAGCCAATACTCCTTCCATGGCTGGATCTTGGTTGATGTTCCGGTAGAATCCATTTGGAGATGAATCTTCATAGCAGGATGAAAGAACTTACAGTCAGTTTTGTTACACTCTAGCAGAAATAAATTCATAGGGCCACTCACCGATATTGATGATCTGCTTGGTAGTCAAGGTCGCAAAGATGTTGGCTCGCACAACCAAAGGTGGTAAGGCTTTTTTGGTAGGTTCCTCTTGGACGAGATGGTTAAACAGCCTCCGAGTGGTCCACGACATATTTGTACTTTATCACTCCTTTGCATGAGGAAACAACAGAAAAGAGCCTCAATCTGCCTCTCCGAAGTGTCACAGCCTTTCGGGTTTGCCGGTGCGCACACTGTCAAAGTGCATAAGATGGCACGCGCAACTCTTGTGAAACCCAACGGGCAAACTTGCGATGTGGCCATTGATATTGATTGGCAGTCAAATTGATAAGAGCCCATCTCCAAGCCGCCCGCCCTGTGGGTGTGGTGAAAAGGATGACCACATGGCCAACTTCTCGAGCCTCATCACTACCTATTGTATACAGCCTCACACGTCACACCGCACACCGACTATGCTGGTATTTGGTCATAGAGGGCCTCAATCTGCCCTAAAAGCAGCCCAATCAGTTCTTGCCTGAAGCCTCAGAAATAATCGACGTGTCACGATGGCCCCTTGCAGAGCCTGATCTAGTACGTACCTTTCTACAGACATTTGTAACGGTATCCAAGCAATAGGTACCGATTACGGAAGACCTATGTACCATTCCATGATTTTTGTACGGTAAGAACGAGGGCTCTTGCTTTTAGGTACATGGCCGAATTCTTTGCTGTCAAAACACTGCATTACCCTCTCTACTCACAAGTATTCACCCCTTCGCCGCCCCTGATGTCCGCATACAATCTGCCGGGCTTTCGTGCTACAAGCTCTCCAACTCCCACGGGCGGCTTTCAGCACACTGTGCTTGAAGAAAAGCAGAGTAACAAACCATACAATGCAGACCACCACAACCCACGTCCAAATTGGCGGGCCGTCGTTCTTGTTCAGCTCCTTCACGCTCATACTGAAAACCGCCGTTACAAATGATGCCGGAATGAAAATAAATGCCAAACGTGTTAGCTTTGTGACTCCTCGGGCTTCCGATATGGCTTTTCTTGACTCTTGAATAGTGGCGTTATGGGCTACAACTGTCATGCCCTGATTGCAATCTTCTACCAGTGACCGTGCGTGTGCTAGTATTGCGCGA
>JAAGWO010000297.1:0-19379 GCA_013266205.1 Fusarium decemcellulare
TTCACTCATATTATCAGTCCTTTTGCCGCTTGGCATCACTCTGCCCGTCTCCAGAGTCTTTGGCCTTTCTTTTTGTCGCATTGACAGAGGATTCCCCGACAGTAACCGTTTCAGCCCCCCCCTCCTCCTCCTCCTCCTCCTCCTCTTCTTCTTCTGCCCCCTCATCGGCTTCGTCGTCAATGATTTCTACCGACTTCGGCTTATCCCTATCCTTTGCGTTCCGGGTCAGCCTGCTTTGCATAGCAGCCAACCGCTCATCACTCTCTTTCTCGATCGCTTCCTTGACGGTGCTGAAAGCTTGCTTGATGTCGCCAAGAAACTTGTCGCGGAGATCCTCAGCGGTCCAATCCAAGCATGACTCCCAATCCTCATTCGGCTTCGTTTCTTTGGCGAGGTGGATAAGGCCGGCAACAAGGTACTCTCTGCTCTGACACCAAAACTCCTGATCCTCTGAATTGCTTCTGATGAGAAGCTTGGCCACAATCGAGAAGACGTGCGATAACTTGATGGTGAGCTCTCCGTGGTACACAAGCTCCTCCTCACCCATGTCCCTCTCAATCATCCAAGCGTAGCGGTTGAATTCCTGATGTAAGAAGGTCTTGATGGTTTCCCAGACGCAGACCTCGCGGATTGCTCCCTGCATCCAATCAGGGAGCCCAATCTCGGCTGAAAGCTGCGATGCCCATTTGGACAAGGACAGTCTTTCGATGCAGTCGTGATATGAGTTCTTGACCTTTAGCAAGTGCCAACGGACGGCTTCCTTCTGGCCGATTCTGATCAGACGCCCCATCGCCTGGAGATTGACTTTAAAATTGAGATGCCAGCAGAGGAAAACGCCAATCGAACACGCCTGATGCATATTGACGCCCGTAGCCATAATGTTGATATTTGCTACAAATATATCGCAGTGTGCGTCAGTGTCGTTCCACTCATTAAGCACTCGATTGCGGTGTGCTGGCTTGTCAGACGACCGGATTGTAAGGACATTGTATCCGGCAATGGTAAACATGGCCACGACGACTCTGTGATTGCGTCAGTAGTCTCCCTGCTTTGCGTGTACTCGACTTACGCTTGGATCCAGGGCATGTCGACATAGAAGAGAAGACGCTTCTTATCCCCGCGGACGTGCTGGAAGGCGAGATCGAGAGCCCTGGTCATGATAGGCGACTCTGCGGCGAGCCACCTGATCAGACTAGAGCTAGTAGTCGGGGCGTATAGGTCGGGATTGGTGTTTGTCACGGTGTAGAGGAATGTAAGCCCGCCATTAGTATCGTGGCGAACAAGGTCTTCTACGTGTTCAACGCCAACCACGGGTCCTTGAAGCCTCTTTGGGGCAGATTGGGTCTTCTGCTCCCCCATCTGACGCACCTTGTTGATGACATCGTCCCTCTTGCCGGCCAGCAAGGGCTTTGTGGCCTGGAGAACAATGTGGTTGCGGTTATCAAACGTGGTCAAGACACCAAGACGATGAACGCCGACGTTCATGTTGGCCTCGGCATCCGATGTTAGCTCCTTTTCGGCGCTGACAGAGCTGATCTTGGAGAAGAGTTCTCCAGCAAGCTTCTTGCCGCTCTCCTCAAATCTCTGCCGACTGGTTCCCCTGCGAAACTCCAACTCTTCAACGTGGATGGTTGCTGGGAGGATGCCCTCGCCAGGGTAGGTTACACTACCGTCGGGCAGAGTCACCGGACTCAGCATCGTCCGTCGGATCTGCATCTTGGACAGGATCGGACGGACAACCTGAGACGCGAGGTCTCCTCCCCACGTGAGACGCTGACCAACCGTCTTGTAGAGATGTGGGTGTAGGATCCAGAGGCGGGAACCGTCTTTGTCGAATGCTGCCTTCAAGACCTCGAGCTCGGGATGCTGAGCTAGAAATTCTGGCGAGAAGATGCCGGTTGTTGGGGAGTCGCTCCCGGCAAACGCGTTGGTCGTCTTGACAGGGTCATAGTCAGGACGGTACAGCCCCGGCAGCCAACCCAAGGTGTCGACAGCCGGTTCCCAGGTGACCGACAGAGCTTTCCACATGAGGAGTAGCGGGGAGAGTAGGTCTCTAAGGGACGAGGATAGGGGCGTGCCACTGACCCACAGCAGGCTCCTCCACTTGAGGATGCCAAAGACGCGGTTGTATGTTCCGTCGGCACGCTTTGCCAGTTGGGCCTCGTCGGCGACGAGGAAGCGGAACTGGACACGTGAGGAATCCGTCAAGGCCGACGTGTGGACGACGAGGTTGCCATCCGCACCGTCGGCATCCTCGCAGAACCTGATGGCGTCCCTCGAAACCTGGTCCTCTGCGTATCGCCGAACTTTCCGTTGGCGAACTGGTCCCGAGACATTGGCTTGTTCGACTTGCTCGCCATCTTCGCCCGGCTGGGTTGGCTCATCCTCAAGCGCGGGTTCCTTGTTGGCAGCATCCTGGGCCGACTTGTTCGTGAACTGGAAGAACTTGTACGACGTCTTGAGCAGCCTCGTGGCGAGCGTGGGATACGTCGTGAGGATGATTGTACGAGCAGTCTTGTCAAGTCAGTATCTGGAACATCATCACAGGCAAGGACACATACCCTGGGGCTTGAACGGTCTAAAGATGAGACAAATTCCGAGAACTCGCCGGTCGACAGAACCTTTGCCTTTTGATCAACAAAGGTCGACTGCGAGCCCCAGAAGATGACGAGGTTAAAGTCTAGGAAGTTCGCCTTTGCTTCGAGATAACACTGCACCAGCGAACTGGGCGGCGTGACAACCATGGATGGAAGATACTCGGCATCGTTGCCCTCGTTCTTGTGCTTCTCAAGTTGTCTGGAGGCGAGAGCAATGGCCAAAAGATACGTGCGAGTCTTTCCCGTGCCCATCTCGTTGGAAAAGAAGACGTGGGGAGCTTCGGACTCGGAGCGCTCCAGAATACTTGCTGCGTCTGGACAAGAGCATTAGTAGACAAGATCGACAACAGAACACAAGGGAAAGGGGCTTACCCAGAACCTGATGGGGCTTGTACGACTCCATCCCGCCTTGTTTGTACAACCTGACATCAGGCCAGCGCGTCAAGCCGAGTTTGTCGCAGACAGCATTCAGATCGACATTCTTCTCGGGTTGAAGAGACGACATGAAGTGCTCGAGTGCCATCTGACGACGGAGCTCGGCGAGAAGCCCATCTAGCTTGCCGGGGTACTTCTCGGCGTAACGTTGGATGTTCTCCTGCGGAGAAACCGTTGAGATGTACGTGTTGAGGTCGGCCTCAGCAACGTGCTCTTCCACTCCAGTCACAGTTTGCTTGATCCTCGCCAGGCGTTCTTCGGGATCCTGAATGCCGTGGAGCATCTTGAGCTCGAGGATGATCTCGCGATGTGTCTCGTCCGACATGCGAGGGACCGGACCAGCTCCCTCCTTCTGGTACTTGGACGCGAGCTTCTTGGGCAGGTCGTGGGAGCCAAAGTGCTCCAGGATGGGCTCGCAGGCATCAACGACGTCGAGTCCCTTGAGCGGAGCAACACCTTCTGCATCCATCCTCTGCTGGAGCTCCCCCATCTGTGCCCTGGCCAGTCTCGACTGTGCTGCTGCTTCCTGGTCGTGGAGCCGATCCAGGCCCTCGGGGGGCTCGGAGGTTGGATCGTAGGCTGGATCCACGTAACCACACCACGTAAAGGCAGCAGGCGTGCCGGGAGGCCTGGCCTGCATGGCATCTCCTCGACCGTTTCGGCGGTTGAAGAGAGCATACACTGTCAGAACGGAACGGTTGAGGTCCTCCATGCTGAACAGGCCGGCCACAGCTGTTGGTCCATTATCAAGGGGGTAGCGGTGCTCATATGCCTCGCGGGATCGACTGTAGGTGCGGCGTTCGTCCCAGTCGGTCGGGGCAAAGAGGAGAAGTTGTACGGCATGAACCAGAATGAAGGGGATCCGGGCAACTTCTTTGGGGTTGTTGTTGGTGTCATACTCGGGCCACACATCCTGGTTTAGTAGCGGTATCAGGACGGGACAAGGGGTAAGCCGGACAACCCTGTCAACTACTTCTCTGACTGCAGCATCATCCGCGTACGCTCTGACAACTTCCAGGGGACTGGGGACCGAGTATTTGGTGTCGGAGTATGTGCCAAGTTCGGAAAACTTGGTCCTCAGCGGGGTGATGAACGAGTAAAACTCTTTGTCGAGCCCCTCGAGGTTCTGAGGATCTGGTTTCTAAACAGAATCCTCATTTCCCATGCTCTTAGACAAAGCTTCAGCCGAGAGCTTGTTGGCCATGACTCCGGCGACAGGGCCAAAGATGTCGGGACCTGGAGCCAAGTCAGTCACTCGTCGCAGGGCTGGATGAGACACAACAGAGGTCAACTTACACACCACGTCCACGTAAGACGTGTATGACGCCGCCGTGTCAAATGCGTTGTAGTAGGCGAGCAGCGGTGTGTCTCCAAGAGAAGATTGGAACAACTTCGGTAGCTGGATGCCCTTGGGGTACCCTGTCGCCCGGAGTGTCTGGTAGTTGGACTTTCGATCTGCCGGTGACAGCTGGGGAACAGGGTGGTGAAAGACTTTGTATGAAGCATTCAAGTGCCATTTGGGTAGTGCCTCGGCGGCTATACCAGACTTCTCTGGGCGGCGGAGACTGGCAAAGTTGTACGACTTCCCTTTGGCTTTGCCCTTGGGCTGGCCCTGTTCAGGTGCCATTCTGGCAGTATCACCCTTTCCGATGTCAGTATTGGTGGCCGCGAATCCCATCGATTTGCAACAAGGTGTTTTCAAAGCTGACACGTCAACTTACCTGAGGCTGGTGACTTGGTGGGCTCGGTTTGTCCTTGAGATGACGACAAATGGCGACGACAGCGGGAAGACAACTCAAGATGGGTGAGAAAGATGTGGACAGACAGGCTTCAACAAATCGGGACGAGACAAAAGGATGCAATGGGAAACAAAAGAGTTCCCCTGGGTGGTGAGGTCAAAATCGAGGGCTTGTGATAAAGATGAACGCCTTTCAACATAGCACCAGTGAACAAGAACAAGACGACAACAGCAAAGACTAGGAGTGGAGGCATGGTTAGCAGGTTACAAGTGGACAGGATCCAATACAGCAGAAACAAACCGGTGAAATCTCAAGGCTTAGCCAGAGGCATTGATCATAGAGTGAAGCCGTTACAGACATAACACATGGGAGACTTTTAACACAGCACTAGCGAATAAGAACAAAGGGCTAGTAGCTAAGGCTGCGAGTAGAGGCATGGTTAGCTAGACGAATACGAATGGCTTTCAGTGCAGCAACAACAAACCGGTGGCATCCAAAGGTTCAAGTTGGGGTGCAGCAGAGAGTGTGAGGCCGTGATAGATACTTGGGCGGCTTTCAACACAGCGCCAGCCAAGGGAGGCCGGTGTTGGAGTCACTGACGCGATGAACATCAACGTCTTTCGATACAGCACCAGCGAAGCCAAGAGGGTATCAGAGCCACGAGTACAAGAGAACGAGGTAGGGACCAGAGGTGTCCAAGAAAACAGCCGCCTTTCGATACCGCGGTATCGAAAGGACCATGAGTAAAGATGGTATCGTCCCAGTGGCAACCAGAAGACGCAGTAGAAGACAAGCCAGATCAAGCCTCACAAGACAAGAGACAAAGACGCAGAGGACGTGTCAGCAGATAGCAAGCTTTGAACACAGCGCCAGCGAACCAAGCCTCTGCAACCAAAACAACAGCTTACCTTGGGTTCACCAGCAGAGGACCTGATGATGAAAGGAAGAAGAAAATCCAAGTCTCAAGTGGAGGGACGAAAAACTTTTATAGGCGAGATTCTTGTGTCACCATCTGGTGTCGGCTGGACCATTTTCCGCGTCTTCGGAGGAAAATACTCCCGACGCTGTGACACAGAGCGGAAGACCACTGTTGCTCGCTGGGGCGGTAGCGAAACCCATCTACTCGGTGGTGTCTGGGTTAGTTCCATCCAGCGACTCAGGAGGACAAACAAGACACTGTCGATGGTCAATTGAGATTGAGCGATACTGTGTTTATTGTTGTGGAAGCTAGATCACAAGCACATAGATCGCAGTTGAGTGAAGCTATCCCCAACTCCAAGTTGGGGAGTTTTAGACTGGCGGGTGGATGACTAGTTAAGCCTCACCATGCAGCAACTGACAGCGAAGAAGAGCGAGGAAGAGCAAGTAAAGGGCCGTTCACCCAACAACTTGCCATTGCGTTTTCTAGAATGAAGGTGGCCGCGATGACTCTGGAGAAGAGGCTCACTGAATACAAAAGATACCATCACCGGCGGTCACACGAGCCAAAACAATCTACCAGTAAACCCCCCATTCAAGACAATTCAAGGCTTCTCATCCCAGCTTCTCCTTGAGCCCCTTAATCATGGCCCTCGCCAAACTTGACCTCGTCTTCACACCCAGGCGTTTCGCCTCCGCCACGCCCGAGCGTTCCAAGAGCTTCACGACCTTGTTATATGCCTCTCGCTCATGCTCAATAGTCAGCATCCTGCTTGCAAACTCGATCAGATGTAAGAGCCTCCACTGGGCTGGAGTGGGATTGGTCAGCAGAGGCAATGGGATGACTCGGCTGCACTGCGACGACGAGAGAAATGGCGGCGGTTCCATGTCGCTGCTGTGATCACGGCCATCGGGAGGGAGGTGCATCAGAGAGTACATGGTCGGGGGGTTGCTGACTAGGTGATGGGACTCGGATAGAAGATATGGGCTGAAGAAGAGCTTGGGAATAGCCTCATCCTCGAGGTAGCCATCCAACGAGGGTTGGGCAGTCGAGTCGAATATTAGCTCCAGCAGCTCAACCTGGTAAGTCATGAGACTTCTCTCTGGTAGGGCGTCAATATTTAGAATGTCAGTTCTCGGACAAAACTTACCAATGTCTGACAGCTCAGAGCCAAGTGCTAGAGGGTCTCCGGCACGATGGTAGATGGAAGTGACGACACCGAGGACAGATACAATGTACGACAGTGTCCCAACAATGGCGTCGGTTCTCTTGTCCTTGCGGCTTCGTCGGCCGCCGCGTTGGCGCTTCGCTCGCCACAGACGATTCACCTGGAAACCAGTCTTGTTGATGAGCCGTATGGCAGGCCCGGCGACGAAGATGCGAAGCCTATTGGCTGCCAGTGAGGGGAGTCGCCCAATGAGGCCCGAGCTGATGGCACCCTTGATGGCTTCCTTGATCGGAGTCATACTGATGAGTGCTGGCAAGCTGGAGTTGCTGAAGTGGTGCCGCACAAGTTGTCAAGCAAAGCAGTAGATGGAAGAGATGGCGTAGATTGATGGTGGTAAGGGAGGATAATCTGGGTGATTTGGAAAGAAGAGAGTTTAGAAGGAAGAGAGTTTAGGGGGAGGAGGGTTATCTAGAAGGACAGAGGACAAGTCTCTTTGGTGTGAATCGTGCTCATAGAGACGCCTGGTTACTTGCTCCAGGAGGCGAAGCCGTTGAACGAACAAAGAGACTGCGAGCTGCATGGCTTAGGGTGGTCTCAGGTGGAACTTACCAGAGCATGTTTGAAAGCAGTATAAAGAAACACAGCCGCGGCAAACTAGTTCATGACGCCGTTGAAATGTAACTGATGTGTCAAGATACGGTGTTCTTTGTTGTTGTGGAGGCTGGACAGCAAGCTAGTTGACATGTAGCGTGGCCGGCAAGAATGACTGGTGCCTGACAGGCTACATGGCAGAAAGAGTATCTGGAATCAGTTGACCACGATGATTGAAAGAAAGGATGAATGCCTCCACAGGTATTCACAGAGACAACTCAAGGAAACCCTCTAGTGTAGCGTCAGATCAAATGCACCTCGCTCCACCGCCGTCTTTGTCGGTGTTGAGGCAGCTTGAACGCCAACCAACAAAAGCAACGGACAATTTGGCCTGGGTCTTGTGTCAAAAGCTCTATTCACAACCGCTTCCAAGAGGCTTTGTTGAAGTGTTTGGCAATTATCAACAAAACGGTCGAAATGCCTGGATGTCGTTCTTTGATCCCTTGCCGTGCATCTAGAGGGCTCTAGAGCCCACATGCCCGTTGTCAATACGGGTGTGCATAGTGGATGCTGGTGGATATGTGTTCTTTATCGGAGATGAGCTATCTCAAGCATGAATCATTAGCCTGCGGGGCCATGTGTGGCCAAAGAAGCAGCCGTGAATGAATCAGACAAAGTCAAGTTTCGCGTAGATTCTGTGTCAGCCATAGAATAGTGTCTGGGTGAATACATAAGAAAACCAATCTGATTCCTCCGCCTTGAACGGCCAAACTTGTTCCCATTCAGCCCAGCAACCACAAACACGCAGCGACATCACTTGACTCTACCTCTCTATCTTGTTGACGTTGACTGTGTGACTAGGCAGAGCTCCTCTGCCTGGTCTCTGGCAAACCTCGCCGTCTCCAACGGATTGTCCTCGGCATCTAGCCATGGCAAATCGACCTCACCCGCGAAGCAACCTCGTCTGCATTTGCTACCATGACCGCGCATTTCCCGCCGGCAACACGCGTGACCGGCAGTTTGCCCCCAGCCAATCTGATCTCCTAGCACCCAGGATCCAATGCCCCGAGTGCCGCCGTTGGCAGCATTTGCTCTGTGTTGGCCTGCCACCCTGGAGAGATGTTGATACAGATGGGTATTTTTGCTGGAGATGTCAGAACAACCACAGCCGCAAATCAAGACGGTTTCGAGACTGGGCGCAGCTGCATCAGGCGATTCACGATGCGCGGCACACTTCAAGGAATGCCCAAGACGATCAAGACCTCGACGCTCTAAGACGCGTCTTGATAGAGCGAAGAAATGAGTTTCAGCGGGCATTGGATCGAAACGCAGAGAGAGCTGCAAGGAGAGCAGCGTCAGTCGTGCTATAGCCCCCGTGTGACAGTGTGCTGACTTTGTAATTGTAGACAGAGACAGCAGCAACGTGAGCCCGACGAGAACGAGAGACAAGACGATGATGGTGAGCGCCGTCATGAGCGTGAGCCGAGACGTGATGATGCACCTATCAACAACGCCAGAGACAACCCAGATGACGACCCAGACGGCAACAATCCCCCAGATCCAGCTCCGCCCGAGCCAGAAGTCCATCGCCGTGAAGCCACTCACGCGCCAGTCATTGTCAATGTCTGGCAAACCAACGGACCCAGCACAGGAACTGGCGGGCAAAACACAACCACCCATGACGGACAAGACACCGAGTCCAACATGCCCTGGACCAGCGCACGCATCTTCTTACGGACCCAGATGCCCACGACTCTTGCAACCCCCTGGCGGGGACTGGGCTACGTTGCCTTGGTGTGGTTCATTCTGGCTTATGCGTGGTCTGCCCTTGTAGTCACGCCCTTATCGTCGACATTCATCTGCAGCCGCTTTCTTCTGGGCAGATATCCCTCAGTCTGTGGTCCCTGGGGAGATTCGCCTGGTCTCGCATCCAAGCCCTTGCTCCCGCAACCATCCACCGGCCTCTTTTCAGACTCACTGCAACACTCGCCGTCCTTGATCTGCCGTCACACGGGCTGGTTCTGTTCGGACTGGGACGCCCCTTTGCCAGCTCCCAGTGAAACTCGCCATCGACCACTGCGCTATCGCACAACTTGGAACTCGGTCAACTTTCCCTCTATCGAGCGACTTCAGGCTTGCAGCACCCACATCCGCATCTTTCTTCGCCCAGTGTCTCAGGCTTTGGCTCAACTAGCAGCCCCAAAGTTCCAAGCCCGCATCACAAAAGATACCGACATTGACGGAGCTGTTGCAAAACTACGTTCCGCAACCGAAGTCGACTTTGAGTCTCTGGATGGAATCCTCCACGACCTCTCACAGGCGATCAGCGAGTGGCACATCATGACTCAACGTCCAACTGTTCTCTCCTGGGGCCAACAAGCCCAGTTGGCTGGCCTCTGGTTTAGGTGCCAACTTGGCGGAAAGATCTGCACCCTTGAACAGGTATATGGACTTCAGCTATTTCGAAACGCCGAGTTCATTGTCTATACTGGGCGTGCAAAGCTCGACAACGTTAGGGGTCTCTTTTCCACGGGACGAGCAGTCTTGAAGGACCCGCTGAGCCAAGTGTGCGCGGCAAAGAACTACACGGTAGACGAAGTCATGCGGAATGTGTCACCAGTTGAGGCCCGCCGAATTGTCGAGAGTCGGCAACAGAAACTAGAAAAGGCAGCGTGCGAGGGGCCCAATGCGGAGAAATCCGTCATTGTTCAAGCTCAAGGAGGGAACTTGAAGCTACTAGTCGAGGGTTTTATCAGCGCAGCGTCGAGAATCTGCGTCACTCTCCAGCTCGAGGACTTGACAATCAACGGTGTCATTACCATGATTGATGATGACATGGCGAATTGGGATGACTTGCACCGTGACGTCCAAATGTTGGTCGGCACTCTCGAGTCGGGCAGGTTGGCTCGGGATGGGCAAAAGGCACGGGTCGAGGTCCTCGTCAAACAAATGATGAGCAAGCTAAATGTCGTCATTGAGCACAACTCGAGGTACATTAGAAGCGATGAGGGCATGGTGGATTGAGGGAGCAGCGGGATGTTTGGCGAGATGGGCATGTGGACCGCAGAGACTTGAGATTGGTTTTCTTTACAACAGTCTTCTGGGCGTTATTGTCAATTTGCTTCTACCCTTTATGAAGAAAATCCATGATAATCACAAGTTACAATACTCTGAACAAAAAGGTTACATTGGGCAGCTATAGTACAATAACTCGGCGAAATAGCAAACATCAATACGACACAGGAAAAGCGGCACAAGAGAAAATCACAAACGCATAACCGGATCGAACAATGCCAACTTCCAAGTTCCATGGCGGCAACCACATCAAACCTCTTGGCCAGGATAGCTCCACTGGCGAGTCTTGTTCTCTCCAAGGAACGTTGAATACCAGTCCCTGTGCTCTAGCCCCTGCTTGACCTGGCGTCGGAACTGCTCCAGCTGCCTCCACCACGCTTCAACATGTCGGGCCTCGACCGTCACCGGCGGCACGTCGACGGTGGGGTAATCAAGGCCCAAGGATAAAGATGTATCTGCCACCAGACATTCATGGGCCCGGGGCTTCGGGCCTCCATTGAGCAACCCGATCGCAGTCGAGACACGGTCCTGAATATTGGCGAGTGACTTAATCATGCCGTCCATCTGAGCAACATAGCCACGCGCCCGCTTAATGGCTCCCAAAAGCTTTTCCATATTCTTTGGCAACATCCGCTGCATACTCGGCGACTGGTCACCGAGTTTCTCCTTGAGAAGATCCTCGGGCGTCTGCCTCCCCCTCTTCTTGGCCGCCCACTTGATCGCCTTGCTCATCAATCCGCGATTGGCATGGCGGTATTCATCAAGCTGACGGTGAAGATCCAAACTCGTGGACAGAGGCTCGATGAACTTGTCTAGCTCTTGGGGGAGGATATAAGGCTCACATTCTACAGGAGGCTGTTGGAGGGTCCATGTTAGCTGCAGTGAGAAACTGGGGCCGTGGATGCAATGTACCTTGAGAGGAGGGACGACTTGTTCCCTGTCATGGGACTCTCTGAAAAGCACATCCTCCAGGTTGGAGAGCAGGCCGCGAGTGAGCAAGGTCAAGAGACAGCTTGCCTGGCGCACACTATACGTGAATCTGTCAATCAAAAGGCCCGTGCGGACCAAGGGTATCAGCGTCGACTTTCCCGAATTTGAAGTGCAATTCTGAATATCGAGGCCGAGTTCCTCCAGGACGCACCAGGATTCCTCGGAGAACCAGTTATCAAAGTAGCAGCGCCCTTTTGGGGGACCAGATATACCAGAATGCCGGTAGAAGTCGAAGCGGTTTGACAACAACTTGTCCTGTGCCTCGCTGCCTTGAGGCTCGGAGACGGTGACGACCCAATCCCACCACATGCCCCATTCTTGAGGCAGGCTGAGCATGGTCTTGTTGAGGCTAATCCAAGCCGTGAGAAGAGCCCTAGAAGTGTCCCACCCCTTCTCCCACACGTCGTTGTAAACAGCCAGCCAAGCCACATCTCTCGATGTGGGAGTCCATTGTGTGGGAATCTCGGCCTTCCTTTGTGTGGGAATCTCAACCTCCCATGGCGGCATCGCAGGGCTTTTGTCGGCGTCGCCTCGGCGGAGTCGACGCAGAATCCGGTTGTACTCGGCTTCGAAATAGACCTCACTTAGAATCCGGTTGTACTCGGCTTCGAAATAGACCTCACTTAGAATCCGATTGTACTCGCCACGCGTGAGTGTAGACAACTCTTCTATGGGCTCAAAGTGGTGATCATCGATGATGGGTATCGACTGTATATGCGACAACTGGGAAAATATGTCGCAGAGGAGGGATGGGAGCGGCTGTGGAAGCTGAATCGGTACGACAGGCTCCAATGGCTGGGGAGCCTCAGACGACTGGGGAGAGCTGGTTATGGAGTGCCATGCGAGCGAACAGCCATTGGCAATAGTGACCAAGACGAAGCACAAGATAGTCCAGGCCATGTAGAGATAAAAGATGTATCCAATAAAGATCAGAACACTGGATATGATACCGCCAAGGCGAGCCATAATACCGGGGCTAGATGTCTCTGTGTCGTCGACTTCACCAGGACGGCGAGCGGCCGGTTGATGAGTCCGGCTGTGCGAACTCGGTCTCGGCATTTCGCTCTGGCTGGGTTGCCTTGGGAGCGCCTTGAACTCTCACGTGTCCGTCCGCACTAGATGGAGGAGATGCTTGCTGTCGTGAGAGACAGTGTTTAGGTAGATGATGGAAGAAGAAGATTGGGGCCGAGTCGAGTTGCGACATTCCGAGGGATAAATAACTAGGACAAAGAACAAAGAACCCCCTCTCGCTGGCATCAGGCGCTATGGGCAACTGGCGAGACATGTCCACAGGGGGCTCCCGCAGGAGAGGACCACGGGATAGCAAGAGCAGAGACCCGGCATGACCAAGATGCGATGTACAAGACAAGACAGCATTTCCAGACCGGCCATGCAGCATGTGTTGTGATGTGATGGTGAGCATCGCTATGGCTGACAGTGTGTGGCTGCTTGCTGTGGCTGTGTGGTGGCTCTTCTGTGGCTTGGTTCATGTGTGGCGAGGCCAAGGTGGCACACTATAGGGTAGCCCATTCACCACTTGCGCAAATAATTCATCAATTACCACCAGCATCTCTACTTCTTCCCCGAAACGCCCGTCTATCTCTATGAATGTTGCCAATTGCAAATAAGTCTTGCTTCTATTCCGCCTTTTTTTGCGCCGAGATTTCCGACCATTCTTCCCAGACCTTCGCCGCCGTCACGTTTTTCACAAAACACCGCCATTTTTTCCAAATTGCCCAATTGGGAACACCCACCGGGGCCATCATCAGTTATCTGCCTTGACCAGTTTGTTCCAATCCACTCGCGTCCCCGACCTCCTCGCCGCCTCAACGGCACCTCTGACCCGTGCCCGATCCCTCTGGCGTCTCAACTCATCCTCCTCGGCGTTGCATGGCACCATCCAAGGCTCGTCCTCGGTCCCAATGGACGATGTTCTGGCGGTCGATGCGGCCCCGCTGCTTGCCCCTGGCTCCCGGTTGATGCCGGCGACGACTCTGGCTTGTCGTCTCGCCGCCGGTGAATCCAGGATCGTGGGGGCTCGCTGCCCCGAGACGTACGAGTGAGGGCTGAGCACTCCCTCGGAACGGCTCACCGGAGTCCGCATGATAGATCCCGGGGGCGTCAGGACCCGGGCGCTCGGCTCTATCTGTCTGTTTTGGTAGAAGCTGTAACCGTTGTCATCAGCCACCTGGTATCTTCCCGGGGTCTGGTCCAGCGGCGGTCTCGCCAAGGGTCGACGCGAAGTGTACTGATACCCGCGGTCATCCGGCTCCGAGCGGGGAGAGGAGTAGTATGATGGCCCCTGAGCCTGGCGTTGCGGAGCTGATGATGTGTAGGGAACATGATCTTGAAGGTTTCGGGGGGCAGATGTTGGAGTAGAAGGATATGCCCCTTGGTCGATGCGGAATGGGTCTTCGTCACGCATCAGCTGCTGTCGTCGGCTGGGACGATGTTCCCAGTCACGGTCACGAATGAGCTCAGGAGGGTTCTGGCGAGGACGGTACTCGCTCTCGGCTCTCGAGGGCGCCCGGATGCTCGCTTCACGGCTGATGGCCCCGACGAGCCGGGCATTGGAGCGAGTTGGCTGAGGACTCGCTAGTGAGGGCTCATAGACACTTGCTCGGCTGGGTAAAGGCGACATCTGTTCTGCTGCCTTTCCAACTCGGGCTTGACTGAGCGCCAGGTCATGCGACAGTTGTCGGTTCTGTTGGTATAGCGCCTCGGTGTTGGCGTCTGCCGCTCTCAGATCCTCGCGGAGCTTGGCAGCTTCGTCTATGGTTACCTGGAAGTCGGCGGACATTTGTCTAATGTCTCTATCCAGCGCGGTTTTATCATGCGTAAGCCGGTCAATCTCTGCTTGCAAAGCCTGGCGGAGTTGGTCCTTTTCCACCTGGCGAGACTGGTTCTGGTCTTCGAGCTGGCGTTCAAGGTCGTCGACCTGGCTCTGGAGGTCTCGCTCACGCCTACTCGCCTCGTCTCGCACCTCTCGTTCGCGCTGGCTCGCCTTGCGTTCTGCGTCTCTTGCAACCTCGCCTCTCTTCTCAACGTCGGCGAGTCTTTGCTGAGCTCGACTCTTCTCCGACTCGGCATTTTTCATTTGCCGTTCCATGTCGTCGCGATCTCTCTCTGCCTTGCTGAGTTCGTCTCTGAGCTTGCTGGCATCGTCGGCGTGCTCGTCTCGCAGGCGGTCCATATCGGTTCGCGCCTTGGACTCCAGGTTCCGCTTATCGTCCCTGTACTTGTCCTCGGCCGTGGCATGTGCTTGTCTCAGGTCGGTTTGCAGTTGACGAACTTGGTCTTCCAAGCCTATAGCTCGCTGCTTGAGCTGGTCATTCTTGGATCGTAGGTCACGGACCTCGCCTTGCAGCCCTGGAATCTCCTGCTGCTTCAGTCGCCGAACTTCGTCCTCGAGACTCTTTGTCTGGCGCGCCTGTTGACCCATGCGGTTGTCAAAGTCTCCGGTATTCTCAGTCAAGGTGCGGATTTGCGACATCAAGGCTTCGTTTCTTGCCTGAAGTTGGCCTTGTGCCTCAATGGCGATTTGCAGAGCCTGGCTCTCATTGGTGCATGTCTCGGCGTTGGTGTTGTTGGGGCCCGTCATCTCCACATCCTCGTCCACAAGATCGACCAGGAGGCTGCTGTTTCCATAGACGCCCGAAAAAGAACCCTGCACGTTGCTTCCAGAATTGTTGTTGGTCTGAAAACTGTTGTTGTTCTGGCCGTTGCCCCCGGGGTTATTGTGTCCGAGTTCTGGCGGCCCCCAAAGCTCGTTGGGGTTCCCAGGCCAGAGCTCGTGGCTCCAGTGCGCCGTTGCCTCGTGCCACTCCGAAATGGTGATGCCAGAGTTTGGTTCAACCGTCTCTCTGTAGACGCCGATCTTTTGGAGCTTTTGGAGTTGATACTTCAAGGCGTTTTTGATCTTGGGTGTCATCGCCGTGTACCAGTCCTGCGAGTCGTGGTTGCGGGGCGGACACCTCATCTCGCGGTACAGATCCGCCATGGACTGCTCGACGGTTTTGCTGTTGCACGAGTGACGGCGGAGATGGCGGAGCATGGCCCGGACGCAACCCTGGCACCAGTTGACCCTCGTGCTGCTGCTGTAGCCTTGGTGATGGGCCAGAGGTTTGCCTTCGACGTGGTTATTGTCGTGGTGAACCGCACCGATGAAGCCTCCATTGTTGACAGACATGGCTCAAGGACAGGCCTCAAAGGCGGTGACTGTTGAAGAGAGACGGCTTTTGCGCACGTCTGTCAAGTGAAGGAAACCGCCAGCTGGACGGGATGGATCGTCGAGAGACAACAAGTTGGCCAAGGCGTGGTGACATTGGTCATCAACGGTGCTCAGAAGGCTCGGCGATTGTAGAGAGAATGAGAGAGAGTCAGCCGTCAGGCTAGAAAGAAAGGACCAAGCAGGAAGATGGGAGCCTTTCGACACGGCGGCAGCGAGGGATGCTGAGAGTAGAGATACTCCAAGTTGCCTGGGGCGATTGAGATGATATATAGTTGTCTCGTAGATTGGACTGTGGGTATAGGCTTGTTGACCGCTCTCGTCTGCTTCGGCGGTCACAGACTTGTCCGCCTCTTCTGCAGGCACTTAAAGAGTGATTGATGTCCACAGCAGAGGAAACGGGCTTTCAAGGCACGTTCCGGCATATATAATGCATAGTCTAGTCACAAACCCTGCGGGGAAGTCTAGGCTTTGATGTTTGATCATCCATCCTCCAATTAGGTCTGAGCAGTGAGGAAGTCAACGTGCTCTACCGTGGGAGAGCTGCAGTAGCATATGTTGTTTGCCCAGATCTGTTCTAAACACTGTCCAGTTGTCGGTCCGGTGAGTCTGGTTATACTCAATCTGCAGTGACCCCACTGGATCCATTCCCAACTGCATTCCATCTTTATGGGAATGCCAACTACATCCCGTCGCGTGTATGTATGTGAGATTGTCTATTGTACGCTGAAAAGAACGGTAAACGGGCATTGTGAGTAGGTTGAGGCCTTGACTGAATCGCAACAGAAGTTCACAATCGCCCGGTCAACTGGTTGGCCACCTTTCGTTGAGTTGCTTCTACCGACTCGTGGCAGTCTCGGTTGTAGGCGACATCCAATTTGATGCCCGGTTTAGCAGTCAAAGCGGTAGAGATACCTCCCGACCGCCTACCTTACATGAGGGATTTGCCCGTTGGGCTATTGCGTGCATGAATGGCCTCACAGTCGGCCTCTCGCCGGCCGCACCGCACAGGGCCCTTGTACCTCTGCTTGCCCTCGGCTTCTGGGTCTTATCCACAACAAGCTGCTTGAATGTGGAGTTGATGCTCTTACGGGAGATTGTTGCCCTGCGGCTGGGGCCCAGCTTGTAGACTTGACCGGCGGATCCTGGCCTTGTGTCGTCTCCACAACTCTTACAGTGGTTGCGTATGCATGCTGCATGTAATCAGAAAACTTGCGGAGACGGGACATGCATTGTTCGTCCTTTATTATCTTGCAGGTTGCCTGACAATCCAGTTCTGTTTCTCAATGGCCTACGGCCCGTCAACAAGGAACAAACTAGCCAGGTGGAACTGGCCTGCTCCAGGCAGTAGTGGGTGGAGGCTCTGATAAGCGAGGCAGGGCCCAGACTGTAATCATCCCCTTTACTCTGGTCTTCTTCCATCTCCCACTTTCAAGGAACTCTCTTCTTATTCCATCTTCCACTCTCAAGGAACTCTCGTCAACTCTCCCATGACTGCTGCCCATCTCTGGGGCCACTGCTGAGATGGCACTTCCAATGCTACCGCTGTTCTTCTCGAGTTGCCACTTGGCACTCACCTGTCTTACTGTTACTACAAGTCCTCTGGCTCTGGAACCTCTATTCTCCGTCTTTGACGAGCCGTTGACAGCACCTTCTTGTCACCCTCAACAACTGCTGGAATAAAGCATCTCCTATCGGGCGAGAGACAGCATTCGGACTGAAACTCATACCAACTACGGCTGGCACAATGCCTCATTGCCCCCACACTGAGCT
Source organism: Fusarium decemcellulare (assembly GCA_013266205.1). Lineage (NCBI taxonomy): Eukaryota > Fungi > Ascomycota > Sordariomycetes > Hypocreales > Nectriaceae > Fusarium > Fusarium decemcellulare. The sequence goes on from JAAGWO010000297.1 coordinate 17,516, forward strand.
CAGATCAGCATCTCTCTGAGCTTACCAACACTCTACCGCTGAAGAAGAAAAGCCATTCTCATCAGCTAGGCATCCGACCAGAGTCTTCTTCAATAACTCTAAAAGCAATGGCGGCACTCTCTTACATTGTTCTTGTCGGAAACGCCCAACCCCTTTTGAGCAGGCCTTGTTACGTCTTCGGAACCTTGCATTTCCTCCCCGACTCAAAACATGGTCCTGGAGTGTATCACGAACCTATCTGTTCGGTTCGCCCTCCGTCCCACACCCTGCTCTCATATGGCACTCGTCACGCCAAGTCACCATGGGAGTGTGTGCCCGTAACCCAGGACACCACCAAAGCACACGAAAAAGACACTTGAAACAAACCATCACGATATCAACCCGTCCATATCTGGCTTTGCCATCACCGGCTTTTCATCTGACGTCGAGACCCTGGGACAAATTGCACGGGTGTTGGGCCCGCACTCGTGCATTTGACCCATGGTCTCGAGACGAGATGAGAAGCTGATGAGATGGCCACCCAGTGTTGGAACGCGACTTGCCACAAGCCGACCTTGAGGTTGGATGTCCAGACGCCGAAGCTACAAGCTACCATGGGCTTGGGCCCGGCTCTTGGTGCTTGCAGCTGAAGCTTATGGCAGCCCCTCATGACGGGCTTGGGCGGTCGTGGAAGGGTCTCGGAGCAACAACTTGAGGACCCCCCAGACAACGTCGAGGCACTCGGTGTCCTCGAGACGGTCTGGGCTGGTCAGAGGCGTCGAGTAGACTGGCTGCTCAGCACGAAGTCAGGGAATTTGCCTTGAGACGGTGCATGTAGTAGCCGGTACACTCGCCGTCAGGCTGAAGCCATGCCTTTTTTTTTCTTGGAGGAGGTCAAGGGGTTATCTTGTTCTGTGTGGAAATGGAGGTGGATGCTGAACCTACGGCTGTTGTTGTTGTTAAAGAATTATCTCAAAATACATGTCGAAATGTTGATCTTGCGTTAAAAAGCCGTCGTCCTCCTTATGTGTGAATGTTGAAGATAGACATGAAAGCCATGGTACCTAGTTTTTCTGCTATTGGTAAACTGTCTCGATGTATCGTGAGATACCCACCAGGTGTCTCCAAGTACAAAGATGAGCAAGAGAGAAAACGAGCCAAAAATAGGATTTCAACACAGCGGCAGCGAAACCCATGAATCACCATTTCTTCCCTTCCATGTTGCCCCAGCGAAACCCAGACAACCAGATTACCCAGCTTCGATGCGGCCACAGCACACTGCCACGTCAGAGCCTGAGTTCTTCACTGCTGCCCCAGTGAAAGGATGCTATTCGCTGACCAGATGGCCCGGATGCCGCAGCGTTGAACACTATCGACGTGAACTTGGCCGCCTTTCAATGGGGCACCAGCGAAGGGAACCGCCCGACGAGTTGAGATGTCGAGGGATTAGATGAATGGCATGATTGCCCTGGCCCAAGACTCCAGGGCTTGTGACATATTCTGCATCTTGTGACATAGCTTAGCACTTGATAGGGTGCCCCAGATAGGTAAATAACCAGTGTCCCGCCGGTTATTCTTTGGGCAGTCTTCGAATTCTACCGTTCTTTAACACCAAACCAAGCTAGATACATCCAAGTTGGGAGAGTCAAATCTCACCAACGACATCTTGAACCGACACGGTGCATGTGTTTGTTACACAGCATGGGCAACAAACAATTACTAATGGTGCCTGGCACGGATATAAAACCCCTTCCCGCCCCCTCCCTCATCCCTCTGTCACTTGACCCTCACCCAACTCACCCCGCATCGCCGACAAACTACTCCAGCGCAGCAGCCATGGCCACATACGACCCGGACTCTGAGCGATGCCTCGATAAGCCCGCCC